>VYZP01015234.1:25408-59053 GCA_013400635.1 Hypocryptadius cinnamomeus | reverse complement strand
AGATTTATGTGGGGATTTTAACTTTATTCTTTACTTTATTAAAATCTAGCATAACTACTGCCATATGCCTCTGGGGTATTTTTTCTTGATTGAAATTTAGGACCCAAAGGAGTAAAAGGTCTACCAGGACGTTTTGGTCATCCAGGAAATCCAGGACTGCCCGGTCCAAAAGGAGACAGGGGATTTCCAGGACAAAGAGGTACAGGAAAGCAGAATCTCTGTTTGACTGGTACTAACTGAATTTACAGATAAATTGTACTGCTGATTTCTGTAAAGCCTTCCTCTTACATGTATTGAGATTGTGCTTACATATGTCCCTAAAGTTACTGTAAGTGTTCTGTAAATTACACATTCTTAGTTTTTAACAGATGCATGTTCACAACTGAAATAATAATTTACAGAAATACACCTTGACTGTGCTCTTTTGTTATTAATCACTTCTATTTAGTCACTTGAAATCTGTAGGTACCAGGGTGCCTTTTTATTACATCAAAATAGAACAAAATATTTTTATTTAGGCATCACAAAATGTTTTTACTTTAAGCTCTTTTTGGTAAAAATGGCCTTGGTTCTTTAAAATACCTCACTATGCCATGAAGCTGCCTGAGCTAAGTCTGAAGCAATTCCTACATCTGGAACTACCATCAGGAAATACTACCAGTTTTTAAGTTGTATCTTGTTATTGGTATTTTTTTGGTTAGTTTTCAAGCAGATTCACTAATTTAAAAGAAATGAAAATTCAAACAAAATTATAATACTTGCAATCATATTTATTTCTTGTCCACAGGACAACCTGGATTGATTGGCTTTCCAGGTCTGCAGGGGTTACCTGGATCACCAGGTACTACCACTGCGGGTCCAACAAGAAAAGGATTTATCTTTACCCGGCATAGTCAGACAACAAAGATTCCTTCGTGCCCAGATGGGACATCCCAGATCTATGTTGGCTATTCACTGCTTTTTGTACAAGGAAATGAACGAGCACATGGACAAGATCTTGGTACTGTATTGGTAAAAATTTCAGATTGCTTTCTTAGAGTCCAGTAATGCTAAGTTGTCCTGAAACTAAATTTACAGTAAGTATCTGAGATATACTTTGGTTTCAACCATCTGTCTCCAGAGCGGCCTGGAGTCAATTCAGGAATCATGGTTTAAAAGACACCTTTCTTTCCTGCACTCCTATATTCCCTTGTTGATATCCCTAGAGTTTTTTGAGGAGGAATTTGGTTACTTATGAATAGGTGTCTGGTATAAACCTTCACAACATTTGCACAGGGCTGGCACTAACACCACAGGATGTGAAGGAGAATCTTGTGGGCTTTGGAGCCTAAGTGGGATACTTTAGGGTGTGAATGATGTCACCAGAAACTTTTGTTTAAGCAGCTGAATCCCTGCTACTGTGTCAAGGGCTGATACCATTCAAGAAGATTGCATTATTTTAACAGATTTTGTTCTTAGCCCTTGTTTATGATATAGATATTTTTGTATAAGCCAGAAGCATTTTGCTTTTAGATAATTTTACTGAACAGACTCTTATAGTTAACAACTGTTTTAATTCTTCCTATAGTGGATTGGGTGCCATCATGTGTCTCTTCTGGTCACTGCACTAAATTTTATGTCCTACTGCCACAAACTTCTCCTCTTTTGTCTTCCAGGAACAGCTGGTAGCTGCTTGCAGAGGTTCAGCACCATGCCATTCTTGTTCTGCAGCACCAATGATGTTTGTAGCTTTGCTTCTCGCAATGACTACTCCTACTGGCTGTCCACTGCAGTGGTGATGCCACCAGACATGGCACCCATTTCTGGCAGGGCACTAGAGCCCCAGATAAGCAGGTAAGAAGATAAGAATTTTAGCTCTTCTGCCCTGGAACCACAGAGGCATCATAAATTGTTTTAAGTAGTAAATCTTAGGCAAGACTTGCCTGTCTCAGCCAGTACAAGCACTGACCTCTTCAACCTGGTTTTTGATTACTCACCTGAGTATGTCAAATATTCAGTGATACTCTCAAGAAAAGTTGGAATAAAGCTAGGGTCCCACCACAGGGCCTATTGCTGCAGAGCCAGCATAAGAAAATGGCACACTGTCCTAGTGATTGCAGGGATTGTTTTCTTTAGACCCTATCATTATGGATATCAGAGACAGACTAAAATTAAATAAAGACAGTTTTGTTATTTAGAATTATAGTACAAATCAAGTACTGCTTTCAATTCTGGATGATGTATTTACTGTAGTTGGTGAAGAACACTGTAAACTGAGCTGAAGGTTCTCAGCTATGAAACACTGTTCCACACGTGTGGCCCTTTCTAGTCGCTTGGAATAACTGAGAAGGATGGAGAACAATGTAAGAGAAAAGTTCTAAAAGCATGAAAGGCCTAGAGCAGCAAAATCCAAGGTGGGAAGGCAGGCCTTGCACTCTTATTTTCTGTCCTGCCCTACCCTGTTGTTGCAATCCAGTAGCTCAGCTTCAGTTTCTTCATTTAGGAAATAGAGATGACTTTTTCTAATCTTAGCAAATAAAGGTACAGAAGTACAGAACTTTGAACTAAATCAGAATAACATAAAGTAGTGAGCATGTGAAGAAGGTAACATATTGCTCATTACTTTGTTAAAGGCAAAATTAAGAAGCTCAAATGTTCTGGAATTTCTTCCCATCTTAGAACAGTTTTAGTCTGGTGTTACTAGTAGAGATTGCAAAGCAACTGCAAGGTAAGGTATATGGGTTTCCTTCAATTTACTTACTCCTCATTAAGCACACAAACCTGCGTGAGCAGTAGCATTTACAGCAAGGTATGCTATGCCATGAGGTAGCTACCATCCTAGAAGGCACAAGTTTGTTCTGCTTTCATGTTTTCCCTCATGTCTGCACTGAATGTATGTGCTTTCCTTCACAGGTGTGTTGTCTGTGAAGGAGCTGCAATGGTAATAGCAGTTCACAGCCAAACAACTGTAGTTCCTGCATGTCCAGATGGCTGGATGTCTCTCTGGAAGGGTTTTTCTTTTGTTATGGTAAGGATATAACAACTTGAATTATTCATTTTATGTCCTCTCATTTTCATTTTCATTGGTGTTTTCAGCTGTTCAAAGCTCATTTGTTTCTTAATAACTGTTAAATTCTAATTTTTTTTTGCCTTTGCCAAGCAGTAGAAAATAATTATATTGATTCTTATTCAATTCCAAAAGTATAGAAGCAGCTATTCTGATCTGTTCACAAAAATAGGTGGCAGAAGGAAAAGTGGAAAATATGAGAGAAGTACTAAAGGGATTTAGTCTGACCAAAATAACTGCATGCATTCACTTTCACATGTCATGCTAAGATCTAGGAAACAGGTTTGGGGAGTAGAGTGGTTAAACTGGTCCTGAACACAAAAATGTAGAAGTAAGTGACCAACTTCTATGCCAGGAAGTTCTTTTAAAAAGCAGATTTGGGGCTGAAGTGCACAGAAAGCTAAAATCAAAATAAATGCAGAACACTGTCTACAGAAGACTGCCTCAGCAATTGTGATATCATAATTAGATATGAGTGAAGAAAGTTCATAATGGAAGTGCAAATTGAGAACTGCTTATGAGACTCACAGTGTATTTATAATAGGGGATGTAGCATTTGATCTTTGTTACCCATGTTTGTGGGATGTCATAGGGATTGAAAAATTAAGGTAGAAGAATTTAAAACCCCTCTGTTTTGCATAATTGAAGTCCTTTTAGGTCTAGGGTGAAGTTTTTGTCTCTCCTGCGATTTGGCCCCATGTAGTAATAATAATAAACTTGGAAAAGAATGAGAGACTTTATTATCATCTGGGTAAAACAATTTGCTTGTTTCCAACATCAGCAAAGTTACATGGTATTTTCTAGCCAATTTCAAACTGTTGTAAATTATTATAGAGCTACTTCTACAACATCAGAGAAGGAAAATGCTTTTTCTGCTTTTTGTGTTTGGAGAAGTGATCAGCGTAACAAAAAATATGAAAATACACCCCCACCAATTTGGTTTATTTGTAATGTAGTTACTGTTGTACTCAACTGGACAGAAGCCAGCTTTCTAGGCTTTGTACTGGTTAATTTAATGCATTTCATTGATCTGAAAAAGGCCTTTGCAGGGACTTAAGAAATGCCATAACTGCTTGAATTTTCAGAAGGCTTCTGTGCTTCATTGTAAGTTTTATCAGATGAATCTGCGTTCATTTTATTTTGTCCAAGATATTCCACAGAACATATGGTAGGTTTTAGAAAGAGGGGGGGTTTTTTGCCTGCAGTTTACTAAAAGCTGATGGACAAGTTCTCATCAAAATGTTTTGGTGGTTACAGTACACAAGTGCTGGCTCAGAGGCTTCTGGCCAAGCATTGGCATCTCCTGGGTCTTGTCTGGAAGAATTTCGGGCCGTCCCATTCATAGAGTGCCATGGCAGGGGGACATGCAACTACTACACAAATTCCTACAGTTTCTGGTTGGCATCATTAAATCCAAGAAGAATGTTCAGGTAAACTGTACTTCCCTGCATCCCAGTGGCTGAGGAGACAATAAATGCCTGCAGAACCTGTGGGGGCTTCCTTTGTAATTCCCTTCAGGTTAGGCACCCCTGTTTGTTAGGTGCAGAGCCATTTTGTAGCACACAGATGTTTAAGCCAAGAATTTCAAGATTGGATATGGAATGACTGACAACAAAGTCTCATTGTCTTTCCCTATTTTTTAAAGGAAAAAAAATATTTGGGTTTTTTCTTCTAGGAGACCTGTGCCACAGACTTTGAAAGCAGGACAACTAGAGAATATCATCAGTCGTTGTCAGGTCTGCATGAAGAGACCGATCTAAACGGTGGCCACTCTTCACAGAACATGAAACTGATTTATTACAAAGAATTGCCTAACTCTGAAGAGCTATAATTTATTGAAGTCCTGCTGCATCTGGAAAAAAAATTATAACTTTCCAGTGCAGCACTGTGGTGAGGTAGGGCAAGAGTTTAACTTTTGTCTTTGGCAAATGACAAAGCACTTTGTTGGAGGAAGCTTATAATGGCATCTGCAGGGGCATCTGCTGAACCTTGTCATTTCTGAGCTGCATCTTCACCATAAAACTACAGCATCACCAGATCTTTAATGAAAGATGTCAATGCTGCCTTGTGTCATGTGCTTTTCAAACAGCAAGACAAACGAAACTCTCCTGTATCAGCTTACATATGTTCAGTGTTCCAAGTGGATATCATTTAAGATGACAGTCTGGCACTTATGAGAGATAGGGTTCAATAGGAAATATTTTCAGTGCACTTTTAACTATATAATGATTCATTAAGAGTTGTTTTGGTTTGGTTTTCTTGTCTAATAAACAAATATCTCCCCATGTACCTCACCCTTCCTCTGGCTGGCAAACAGGAATACAAAGGTTTTTGTATCACTGTGATGATAATGGTGCTTGACTGGCCAGAGAGGGAGCAACAGCAGGCACTGGGCAGGCAGGACAGGGGTGGCAGGCACAGGCTGTGTGCTCCAGAGTGACTGCAGCTAAGGCTGACTGAAGGAAGTGTTGGGAAGTTTCTTTAGATTCCATGGCTTTCGACATTAATCATGCAATCTTCAATTTGGCAGTATTTGGACTCTATAATGATCACATGCTTTTGTCTCTCCTGAAGAAAAAAACCTATTTATCATGTAATTTGGGATTTTGTTAGAATTAACAGTTACTGTATGGCTCAAGGGCTCCCATGGCATTATCAGGTTATCACACACCCATCAGGATGTGATTCCTAACAAAATCTATAATACTTCCATTTTACAGTATTTCATATTTAAATATTTATCGCAAATTGTATTCTGTATTTAAATATTTAGCACACATATCTGCAAATGAAACCATTTATTCCATCCAGATAAATGTATGCATCCAGAATTTTTTAAAAGACTGATATTTAAATTGTACCATCTAAGCACTGACTTATATACAAGAGAATCCAACTGTAAATGAACATAAATACTTGAAAAGCACTTTCATTTGCTCATATAAATTATATAAAATTGTAGCTCTGAGGTTTTTTTAATATTTATAACATTGCACTTGCAAGGCTATTTAAAATTGTAATGTTGACATTTAAAATGTTAATATTTTTTAATACTTGCACAATTTATCAGAATTTCAGTATTTAGTGAAGAAGCCTAATTCATCTGAATAGTTCTGTAAATGCACCATTTTAAATGTAGGGTGTAGCAATTCAGTGAAATAACCAGGATTTCTCAATTAGTTGGTTTTTTTAAGCCAGTGAAATTTTATATTGTTCCTGTTAAAATATTTGCATCATGTTTGTCAGATTGTTTGAATTTTCAGTGTTAACCTAACTAAGAAAAGGTTTTGTCTGTGTTCCATGCCAGTTTCTTATGATGGAGCTAACATGAAGATACCATTTACATGAACTGAATGGATATTTTAAAATTGTTTGCTTGAACAGTCATAGTGATTCTGTTTGCAAGGTATAATTGTGAATTTACAGGTTTTAATGAAGAATCTCTTTGCAGATGCACTACTGATAAGAAGGTATTAATGTCAAGTTAATATTTAGTCTTTCATTTGAATCAAGCCTGGGGCTGAGGTTATCTTCCCTGGAACAATCACATACGAGACTGTTCCATAAACTCTGAAGTTGTGATCTTTGATTATTTAAAGCAACCTGTTGCTTGGTAGGTTGTTGGGGTGCTGGTGGTTCCTTTTTTTCATTAATGCTCATTGCAGTCAACCAAACGTAGAATTGATGACTGTGAAGACTTCCACATCAAACTAGCTAGTAAAATGCAAATGTGAGTACCTGAGGCTGAAGTCTGCTGGAAATGTGTCCAGTAAAGAATAATGTGTAAGGAGAAGGGAATGGATTGTGGCTTTGAAGCCCAAAGGTAAGTTACAGAGAATTGTCTCATAGTATAGCATATAACTGGTTATGCCTTGTTCCTAGTTTTGGATTCTGCTGCTCACTTTTTTTGTGGCCTTCAAAAGTTACTAAAGAAAGATGTTGATAAATAGCTCTAGATTTTGAGTGCTCAAAATGAGTCTTTCTTTCAAAAGCATGAAATACAACTGCAGGGACACATGTTTGTCAAGCCTGGCATATAATACAAGCTAGACACTGGAAATCAAAGAAAAACTTGGGAAAAGTTGATGTTAACTTCTCACTGCAGCTGCAGATCATTTTAATTCCCTACTGCTAATGGTTGTTGTGAGCACTAGTTAACTGCTGTCTGTAAATGCTTTGGGAGCCTTAACTGGAAAGTGCTGATGAGGTGCAAGCTGTTAATATATTGTACTGGAAGAATGGATGCATGAGAAATTGGGAATAATGTGCAAATAGTGGGGGCTGTATTCTGCTAAATACGGCCAAATAAAGATATTTTGATTAAATAAAAGACCCACTTCTATGTTGGCTTTTTTTTCCCCCTTTCCATTACTAATGCTCTTTTCCACTAGCTGGGCATACCAAAAAGAGGGTTATGTCATTAAAACATAGTGGGTAGAGTTTGTCTTAAGACAGACACTTGCTCCCTCTGACCTGGACCATACTCCAAGTTTAGGACTTGAGTGTAAATACCTAAGCTGGGTCGGTGCATACCAGCTCTCTTCCCATATATATTCCTACACAGGATGCTGTGATAAGCTGGGGTTTTTCATCTTATCAGCTGGTTCAGGGCTGTTCTGGATTCAGTATGAGAATTTACATTGCTAGCTGATAATTTATATTGTAAACATGCTGATGGTTAGGTTGTTGCTCAGTAGTGTTTACTCTAAGTCAAGGACTTTTCAGTGTCCCATGGTGTGCCAGTGAGGACAGCACAGAAATGTGGGAGGAAGCATGGCTGGGACAGGTGCCCTGAATTGCAATTCCACACCATAGAATGTCATGCCAGTCTATGGACTGGGGAAATGACCTGCAAAGAGGAGGCTGATGGTGGATCAGGGACCAGCTTGGCATGGGGCAGCAGGGGCTGAGCAATTGCATTGTCATCACTTCTCTTACTCGGGTTTTAGCTCCTTCTCTCCTCCTCCTTTTTATTTTAGTAGTAGTAGTATCATTATTACTACTTTGTTTCAATTATAAAACCATTTTTACCTCAACATGAGTTCTATTTTATTTTTTTGATTCTCTTCCCATGCCATGGTGAGGTGGGATGTGGAGAGTGAGTGGCTGTGTGGTGCTTGGTACAATCAGAGTGTGCAGAAAGAAAAAGGCACAGCCTAAAATTATAATCAAGAGTTCAGCATGAAAATAAAGAAGACAAACCAGCAGAACTGTGTTGTATGCGACATGCTTAAGGATGGCCTTTTAAATCACTGATCTGAAAATCAACAATATTTGCAGCAAAATAATCAAACTTTCAAAGAAAGTTACTTGTGCAAGGACCTGTACACAATGCAGAAAATGGAAAGAACATCCTGAGAGGGGAAAGGATACAGCCTGATACAATTCTTTCTGAGCTGGGACAGAAGACAGGGGGCAATGGCAGTTGTGCCCCTCTAATGGTAATCCATAATGTGATACTATGCTAGAAATCCTCACCAGAGCTTTTCTGGAGGATTTCCTGTGACTCAGAACGACTCAAGTGACTTGTCTGTGACCACTGAATTTATTAACAACAGTCATATATTCATTGCAACAAAAAGTTACAAAACTGATCTCAACATAAAATTACATACAGGGAATCACAGGAGGAGAGGAGCCATATTTCTAGTGTGCTTGAAGAACAAGTTTTTAGACAATAATTGCTTTGGGGTTTTCTTGTTTGTTTTTATTTTAAAGACTAAATCCTTTTGATAATTTATAAAATGTTAAAGAAGAGTTAAAATTGAGGCCTCCACATACAGAATGATGAGGATTGCCTGGTAAGATGTGCTTGGGGCACAGCTCATATTTCAAGGCAGCCAAATACACGAGCAAATGTAAGATCTTAAGGCAAGTACTGTATTATTCTCAGTGTTAGACAACTTCTGTTTAGTAGGGGATCATATTTCTGACCACTTGCCTATGTAAAACAGTGCTGTTGATATTTGTGAAGAGCTGAATTAGCAAGTTGCAAGCCCCTGATCAATACATGCTTCTGTGGTGGAACTGCTACACCTTCTGACCTCCAAAACATCGTACTCATAAATCCAAAGACAGGGAAAGCTCTGAGCCTGCTTTCTTCTTTTTGAAAAGTACCTCACAGACATAACAGCATCTTTCATTGTATTTTCCCGTGTGGAGTTGGAAAATTGAGTTACGCCATGAAGCAGCAGCTGCTCCTGGGTTCGCCGATACTCAGTTTAAGGAGGGCTCAGCTATTGGTGCCCTTGGAAGGTTTCAGCTCTGCTGGGAGAGCTGCGGTGTGCCCTGGGTGTCAGCGGGGCACGAAAGGGACGGCTGTCACCCGCGCTTGGTGACAGATGTTCCGTGGCGGTAACGGGGCGGCGATGGCTGCGGGCCGGGCAGGGCCCGGGAGCCGAGAGCCGGCCACAGGCGGGGCCGAGCGAGCGGGGGGCTGCCCTGGAGCAGCGCTCAGGGCCCGGTGCCCTGCAGTGCCCCGGCTCCTGCCCGTGCCAGAGCTCAGCACACACCTGGCCACGCACGGGGCTCACGGCACCGCTCCGTGTGTGGGCACAGAGCGCGGCTCTCCCGCCGCAGCCCGGCACCGGGCAGGGCAGGGCAGGGCAGGGCAGGGCACGGCTGCGCCATCCCCTCCGGCCGGGGCCGCGCCGCGGGTCACCTTGCCGGGCACACCAACGCGCCTGCGCGGCGCACGCCTACCCTCAGTAAAGATGGCTGCCCCCGCCTCCTTCACACGTGAGGCACCGGTGAGAGCCGCTTCCGCCCGCCTCCACTCACGTGACACGCGGCCCTTACGGAAGCCCGATGGGGACACGCAGGCCGCGTTTGGCGGCTGACGCGCGGAGCGCGGTGCGGTGCCGCGGTGCCTGACGCGCTCCCGGCCGGGCCGGGCTGGGCTGGCAGCGCTCCCCGGCCTTCTTCCGCCGCACGGGTGAGTACGGACCGCCGGGGCCTGGCGGCAGCGGCCCCAGTTCCGCGCGGAGGGCTCGGCCTGCCCGCGGGGCCGCAGCCGGCCCTTCGGCGCGCTCGCAGCCGGAGCCCCTTCAGCCCGTGTGTCCCTCGCTCCCCGCGGCCGCGTGTCCGCTCAGCCCCGGCCCCCTCAGGGCCCGTCCCGTCCCGGCTCCCGGCTGCCAACACCGCCCCAGCCCGGGGCCCCTCGGGCTGTGCCCCGCGGCCCGGCCCGGTGCCGGGGTCGCTGCCGGGTCGCCGGGAGCGTTCGGTAGCGGGACAGGAGCCTGTGCCGGGGCCCGGGACACCCGGGGAATGAAGCGCCGAGGCCGCGAGCTCCCCAATTCCCCCGGACGTTATCGGCTGAGCCGCCGTGACGACCCCCATAAAGGGAAGGAAGCACCTACACCCCTTCAATGTCCGACTGCTTTTAATGCCGCCACAGCGCAGTGAATAGTTGGGTGTTCCACAACAATGGTTGGCAGAGTGACGTTTTTTCTTCTAACGTTCTCCAGTATGTTTTTTCTTATTTAAAAAAAATTAAAAGTATTTTGTGTTAAAGCATTGTGCTGGAGTAAAACAAACTTGCAAGAACACAGTCTTTAGTGTTTTGTGATCGTATAGCCTTGCTCGTGTGTCACGGGTACATTTTGTTGATGTCACGCAGCGCTCAGGAGAGGGAACAGTGCATTGTTTTAGGTTCAGCACCTGTAAGTGCAGAAAGCTTTCAGCGTTCAGCCTGCACCTGGTGCTCCTCTCCTTCAGATTGTTCCATTCGTGCTTTGTTAGTTCACGGCCTCTGATCTGTGTTCTGGCAGTTACAGGACCCCAGAATAAGGTCTTTTGGCTCCTTAATTCGCATCCTCAACTTTGCTCTGAGTCTTCTTCTTCCCCCTTTTCCTTGTCCAAGGATAACTGGATGCTTGCCAAGGGAACACTTCGTAGCTTATGTGCACATGGCCACATCAGGAACAAACAGTAATGGAGCTGGAGAAGCTGCAGTTTGGTGTGGGTTGTAAAACCTCTCTGAGCTCAGTGCTGATAGAGCTATACTGTTACCAGAGCTCATCTTCTTGTATCTGGGGCTCCACACCGTGCAGAGCATTGCTGGTTGCAGCACAGACATGGCCAGTGTCTGATTATGGCCAAAATGCTGCCAAACAGTCATCCCTCACATTTGTATGCACTGCTTCGTCCTCATCTCTTCTGTTCTTGTTTATGAGAGGGAGGTACTCCTGTGTCTTTCTGAACATATAACCTTTTTTTTTCCTCTCTTGCCTTATCATCCTCTGGATTTCTCCTTTCTTTCTTTCATTAAATGCTGTTGATACTCATTTGCACTTCAGCTGTTCTCTATTTGTCCTGTATTTGTGATTGGATTTTTATTGTCTTATCATTCTCAGAGTTCTATTATCATGCCGTTTTAAGAGGTACTTAGTTCTGTAAATATCAATTTTAAAATCCTCAGTCTCCTGATTTATTATTAATGCTTTCTGTAAAATGCTTTATATAACAAGGACATTGCAGAAAACATAACTTTGTTTTGTTCAGAAGCTTCGTTAAAATGTTTTATCTGTTGCTGAGATTTCACTGTTTCTTGTTTTGGTGTTCTCTTGTAAAAAGGAGTAAAATTTGAAATCACTTTGACAGCAAATCCAGTTCTTGGTGACACAAAGTAGACAAGAGTAGGAAGATACTGAGGTTTTGCATCTGTAGGGCCTTGGCAAGCGCTGCTAAACCCACACAGTGCTATTTAGTTTATAAATACTACTGCTGTCTGGCTTTGTGTAGGTTTTGCCTTGCAGCTGGAAAGCAGTTGTTGTGCAAGCAGATTTGTGTCCAAAAGCCTCACCAAGCTGTGGTGGAAACACTGCTGCAGGGCAGGGATACTTGATCACTAAACTTGGAGCCAGCCAGGTGTTTCCAAATGAGAGTGAAGCAGGAAAACACCTTTTGTCACATGTGAGCAATAAGTGTGCTTAAAGCTGTTGCCAGTCTATCGACTGGGTACTGTAAGTTCTTAAAATTTGGTCTTTCTGTTGACATTATGATTTTTATGAGATTGGGAAATGCTTTACTGATCACAGGCAATGTTTGAAATGAAAGGCACCTTTTGGAATGTAGAAATCTCAGATAGTTGTGTATTTTGTTCATGTCACTGCCTGACCAAGCCAATGTCTTGCAAGAGGGGCAAATCTAGTCTGTAAAATTAAAGGGCAGGGATGAAAAAACTCCATGCGAAAAGGTTAACATTTTTGAAGTGACAGATGCTTAAGCACCTCTTGAACTGCTATAAAGTGTTTATTCCTAATTAAATGGGTTGTTTCACTTTCTTTCACTTGATACAAACAGTGATAATTAACACAGGTGGATTAAATGTGCAGCACTTCAAGTATTTCCTTTAAAACTAATTTTTTTAAAGTTTACATATACCTTCTTTTAAGGTTACACAGTGACCTTTTAGCCTGATCACCTGTTCTCCTACAGTGCTACAGTGACACTTGGAGATTATTGAGATACTTTATTTGATCTGTGGTGATAGGGAGCCTTGCAAATAACACTGAAGCTCACAGGATGGACTGCCAGGTCATCACACTCAGTGTGTGTGCATCCGTGTGTTACACAGTCCAGAGCCTTCTCTGTGCTTCTGTCCATTGGCTGAGGGTTATTCAAGGTTTTCTTGGTAAATGTGGAAGTATTGCATGTGTGGGATGGTGGGAGGGGGGGTTTGGGCTGGCTCACCTGCCGTGGGCTGCTCTGCTCTGAGGCCTCTCTGCGCTCTGCACGTTCAGCTCAGCAGAGTGCACACGCAGCGACAGACGTGGCCTTGCTGCCAAAAATAGTAAAGGAATGTAGTTGCAATTTTAGTGGCAAACCCTGCCTTTTTGCCAGGATGGGTTACTTCATTTAGGGACCTACTTAAGCAGCACCAGTCATAGATTTTGTGCTAGACTAAGCCGTGCTTTGCATAGGCAGGTTTGCCAATGTAAGCTGTGTTTACATGTTGTGCATGTATGTATATGTCTAGAAACTTTGTTTTGCTATTCTAACCCTAAAAATCCATCATCTCAGTGTGAGCTGTTGACAAGCCCCCCTCAACCATTGCCTGGATGAAAAGTTTCCCACAGCCAGTTGTTGCAGCTCAGTGTTTCATCTGGGAGCCCTTTCCAGCCCCTCTCCAAATGCAGCTTCAGGGTGTCTCTTAACCGAGCCCATGGCCATTATCTGGGTCTGAGCCATCAGCAAGGTCCACTGGCCACTGCCCAGGTAATCAGCTTCTCCCAGCTGTCTGAGGACCCTTTCCAGCCACCCCCAGGCACAGCTCTAGGATTTCTTTCTCTCTCAACCCTAAATCTAACTTCAGACTCCCAGTTGCCTTGTTTGACACAACTCCCAGCAATTGCATTAGTAAGTTTCTCACAGCCCAGTTTCTAGGGAACTTATCCACTGCTTCATTTGAAATCCCACTGCTTTTCTAGGAAAATGTATATATAAGGTACTGGCAAATGCTTTTAAGTTTAAATAAAGTCTTGTTCTCTCTCCTCCTCATCTTGTATCAGTTCCACAAAAGTAAGATGTTAATTTACAGAAAAATACAGAAGTGAGAAGTTTAAAGAATTGCTGCACTTGGGAAGGGTTATGAATATTCTCAGTTTCCAAGCTGATTTGACAGGCTGTTGATAAGGAACTTTGTCCTTGTAAGATCTGGGTGACTGACAGTGAGCAGGAGGCTCCTGCCCAGGCTGAGTCTTTTCTGTCTTCTTGTGCCTCAACATGCAGTTTTGTGAGACTTCAGCCATTTTCTCAACCACAAGTATACTGGATTTCTGTAAATGCAAATCAGTAATTTAGATTTCTCACCAATCCTGAATAGATTTCCTAACAATCCTACTGATTCTTTGATGTGTTTATGTTTCTATTTCTGTCAGCCAGTGCAGGAATAGTACCTTACCTGCAGAATTTCCAGGTTGGTTTGTTTTGTTTTGTTTTTTTTATTTGTCGTGGCTCAATTTGAGAACCCTCAATTTGAGCATCATCTACAGTATCACTTTGTTCTTCTTTCATTGCCAGCACCTCTCAGCACTTTGTGACTACACTTCTCATGAATTTTACTGCGCAGTTTGTTCCTTTAGATAAGACTCTTCAGTTATTATCTCCCACTTCCCTGGTAATGTGAGCAAAGCATCTCCTGTCCCTCCTTCTGCTGGCTCCATGTCCCTGTCTGAGCGTGGGGTTGCCTTGGCAGGATGAGCGGGGCGGCGTTCCCGTCGCCGGCTGCCGAGATGGCCGAGATGAACCGGCTGCAGTACGAGATGGAATACACCGAGGGCATCAGCCAGCGCATGAGGGTCCCCGAGAAACTCAAGGTGGCTCCTCAAAACGCTGACCTGGACAAGGGCAGCCAGGAAGGATTTCCAAATGCCAGTGTAACTATGCAGGTTCCAGAGCGGATTGTGGTGGCAGGTAGGTCTGCATCGCAGTGCAGGTGAGAACTTAAATTACTTCCCCACATTTCTGGATGGAAAATATATATTGGTATGTCATTTTTAGAAGAACAACCTGTAAAATGCTTTCTGGATTTTAAACAGTTAAAACTCTTTAATTTGGGAAGTTTTTTAAGGTCTGAAAATGTTTCATGAATAGTTTTGGTGTAGCTTATAATGGAGACAGCTGATGAATTAATTATGAACAGAAGGTTTAATCACTGATGTTTCATCTTACTTTGCTATTTTTGGAGAAAAAAATTACTGTTTATTGATTTACACCTGATTTTTAGTAATTAACTGTAAGCTAAAGTAACTAACAAATTTTGGGAATGGACTTTTTATTTGTCATGCAAAATATGTTTGATTTTAATCAGAGTGCTAATTTTGTTATGAGCAGACTCTATCAATATTACTTTAGTATTTGTGGTCATGGGCTTTACAGTGACAAATCTAGAACTGCTGGAAATCTGAGAGTTTGCAAAATGTGTGACATGCATATATTTTATGCTTTGATGTCCCCAGTCAAAGACACTGATAGGACTGTGTCTTGAGTGCTCTCACTTGCATAACAGTTGATGTGGTTCAGGGTTACTCAGGGTCATTGTTCTCAGAGAAACTGTTCAAATAAGTGTCAATATGGTCTTTATGAGAACTTCAACAGTAGTTTTTAACATACAAGACCTGTTAAAGAAGGTTATACTTCATCATTTGGCATAGGCAGGAGAAGTTACTGCTGTGATGTCCTTTTGAACCTTAAGCACTGGCCTTCAGGCCTCAGAACAATTTGCTTTCTATTGACAATTGATGTTCTTGCAGGTAATAGTGAAGACATTCCATTTTCCAGACCAGCAGACCTTGACATTCTTCAGTCTACTCCATTCAAACCACTGGCATTGAAAACTCCTCCCCGTGTTATTTCTCTTAGTGATCGACCGCTAGATTTTTTGGACCTAGAAAAGCCTCCACAGCAGACACCTCAAAGTGAAGAGGCCAGTACTTATTTTGCTTTTTCCTTAGATGAGAAGCATTCTGCTAAAGAAAGTGAAATGACCAATGATTTCTCCACTGTGGTGCAGATCAACTTGGTGCTGACATATGTTGGGAAAATACAAACAAATTTTTATTAGCACTATAGTAGTTCTGCTTAGACTTTGAAGTGGCAGATGGCCTGGAATTGCCATGCTCAGCAAGCTTACTCCCTACTTACAAAAATAAAGTCATAATTGGAACTACTCAAAATATTTCTAACAAAAAAATCTTTGTGATGAAGAGAAAGCTGTAAGGTTGTTTTTGATTTATAGAGTATCAGCAAAATATAAGATTCTTGTATTGTATATAGTTATACATTATAATGTATGTGGTTAACTTCATAGCCAGATAATATGACACCACACAGAATTAATGAGTTTTAACAAAACTCTGAAAAAAACAACTTCAGATAATGGTATAACATTGGTGAATAATGCCTGAATGGCAACTGACACTTTACAAATGGAAAATTATTTATGAAGCTGCATATTCTATAGGCTTATAAAATACAATAGAAATATATTTATCTCTGGTGATGGGAAGTAATCCCAGAATGGGTAAGACTGGAAGGGGTCACTGGAGTTGATCTAGTCCAGCCTCCCTCAACAGGGTCGTCCTAGAGCATGTTACTCACGATTGTGTCCAGAGGGCTTTGAGTGTCTCCAGAGAATATTGAAAATTCAGTTGGTTTGTAATTTTGACATCAGGTCACAGGGATAGGTAACAACAGGGTTGCAGTAAGTTTGGAGCTTGATTCTACACCTACCAGCATCACATCAGTTGTTTTCCTCCTGATCACTGTGAAACCCCTGAAAATGTGCCTTTGTGTCTGAGGGCAGATGTGAGTGACAATCCCACAGAGCACAGTGCTGTGTCCTGGAACTCTCTGGCTTTTATGTCTCCTTTGCTCCCGTGCTGCAGGTGCGCTCGGTGGGAAGGCTGAAGAGAGAGCGCTCCATGAGCGAGAACGCCACGCGGCAGAACGGGCAGCTGGCCCGCAGCGATTCCATGTGAGTGCAGCCCACTGCAGGGCCGCTGCTGCAGCTTTGGGACACACTTCCTTCCTTCCCTACCTCCTCCTTATTTGCTTTTCCCAACTAGTGTTTCGTATGTTGTGGCAAGAACATCATTTAACTATTATAACACCGGCCTTTTTCTTCTCTTCTGTGGGTTTTGTTTAGGGAGGTGACTTCTTGCAGTGGATGGGTGGAAGTGTTTGTGGGCTCGCAGTTGGTTTCACCACTTACCAGGAATTGTTATTTCAGGAGATTTTTCAGTTTCTGAGTTGGTACAATACTTTTTCCCCCCTGATTTTTCAGGAAATGGCATTCTTTGTGCATCAAAATGTTCCCCGTTCTCCCACTGTTAATATTATAATGATTTTCATTAATCGGAGAAGAAATATTTTTATTTTCTCATAAATATTAGAATAAGTAATTTTTCTGTGGTGTCACTGTACTTCATGTATTGGAATCTGTGAGTATATATTTTTTAATCTTTTCTGGCTAGAATGGCAAGGAGTACTTATTGGAATTGGAAACTTCATCTATTGTTATCATCTGAGGTTGCAGTTCTTAGGGTGCCTTCTGAAGACATAAATGTCTGTAAATTTTTATTAGATATGATAGTCGTGGATTAATCATGGCTTATTCTGAGTGACAGCATCTTTCCACCTGGAGATAACTGGTTTTGCAATATAACACTTAGGAATTTTTTATGTATGCATTTTAATACAGCTGCCATAAGGAATACTTGCCTTAGAAAAGGCTTTGCATTTAAGATTTGAAAGATGGGATTCATCTGTCCCAATGTAGGCTGTATAACAATATTGCTAGATCACCATCAAACTTAATTTTCAGTAACTAGAAGGAAATAAGTGCATAGCCTACTTAGGGTCTACCTATTTTTATCTAAAGTAGATCAAGTGAAGTATGCCCTAGAAATGCCTGTTTCCTTTATTGACATCTGGGGCACTAGGAGGTACTATGTGTACCACATATCTGTCCACCTGTTAATTTGGCTGAAATGAAATGTACTCTGATGCATGTTCCAGACATGTTACACTTCTCCTTCTCTTCTAGATATTCATGGAAATACTGTTTCATATCTTCCCCTTCTTATTCGACCAGACTTTGGTTTCATACAAGTTTATAGGTTGCACATGTCTAGGTGCTCAGGTCGGCAGAGTCACACACATTTACTGAGCTGGCAAAACTCAGATTCCCATCTTTAAGTGCCTGACCAGCTCAGTCTCTGCGTGTTCTATCAGCCTCCTCAGTATCCAAGTTCTCTGTGGTGTCACTTACCCAGTGAAGTCCTGTTGGACTGCACACACTATCATGCCACTTTAGAATGGCTTTCTCATGCCCATCTGGCAGTTTGGACATGGTACATGCTGGAGTACCATGGTCTTCATGTGATGGGAGCTTCCTGTGGAAATATTTCTCCCTTTGATGCTGCCAGCTCTACTTTGCCAGTCTTTGATGTAGTGCACTTAAAAGGAAAAAACAGTTGGTAAAGAAATTCTTGCCATTTCTTGAAATTGCTTTACACTTGATCCCCGTGTTAGTTTAGTCTTCCAAAAGTCATGGGCCATGCCAGCCATCTGAGAAAACTGTAAGATCAGCTCTGCCTGTAGTTTGTTGTCAGAGTTCTCACATGTCTGGACTTCTTGAATCTGAAAATTCTAAATCTGTAAAATTCACCCTTGTGCGTTGCTGTCACTCAGTAGTTATATATAGAATTACTGGCTTTACATGGTCTGAGTGTTATTTGCTGTCACAGTATTTTAATCTACTATCAGTCCTTCAGAGGCTTAGCAATACAATAAGCACCTGGAATCCTGTAAATTTAAAAAGCCTGTGATCAAGGAACATATGACAGGCAGCTGGCATGACTCAGTTTATCATCTACAAAAGCCAGGAAATTATTACACATCTGGAGATTAGTTTTCCTCTCTTGATACCCACACTAGTGCTTGATAAGGTCTGTCAAATAAATCATAATTCCAATGCCAAGCACCTTCTATTGTATCTTTTTGATTGGTCCAGGATCTCTTCTCTTGCTTGTAAGATAAATAACAGCTAGATGATATTGAGCCTTCAGATCTGTATTCTCTACTGCCCATGTGGAAGATATCCTTCTTCATTGCAGAGTTCTGCACTTCTGACCTGCAGATAATGTATTTTAATAGAGCTTCATTTTTCTCTTGTCCTCCCAGGTGCTTGTTTTCTTATGACAGAAGTTAAGCTGTGTCTAATGTTAGATCATCTGCTTTGAGATCACAGAGGTTCCTAGAAATGGCTTCTTTTTCTGTCACAATTGCTTCTTCTGATTCAATATGATCCAAAGAAAGAAACCATTTTGAACATGCTATGGCACTCTGATGCTGAGTCTGACATTTCTCCCTGATCTGGGTTTTGTCACTCTCCAAGTGGAGAATGTGACTTTGTACCCAACTACCTCTCAGGAGAATGTTCTAGGAATTCAGATTGTAAAAACACCACAGTCACAGTGGAACCTGTGTGGCTCCCACAAATGCAGGAAGGTCAGGCCTTCTGTACTTGGTGGAAAAGTAACCTCTTGGCTCTTGTTTCCTCATAGTTCAAGCCCTCAGTGTAAACTGCAAAAAAAATTACAAGTTTCATGTAAATCGATTCTTTGCACTACAGCAAACGTAATTGTGCAGCTTTTGCCTCATTTATATCACCTTGGAATTCCTTTACCATCTGGAAATACTAATTTTCCAGTTAATTACAAGAATACAAGAAACTCTGTGCTCCTGAAGTTCTTATATCCGGTGTTGTTGGCTGAAAAAATAGTTTACTTCTGCACTAACAAATGCTGTGGTGCTCTACCTTGACAAAAAGCAGCTCTTTGTTTTAGTGCTTTGGCTTGATTCACATCTTCAAATAGAAAAGGAAGTCCATGTGGGCTGCTCAGATGCTGTGATGAGGATTGAAGAGGTGCTTGGAGCACTGACTTTTAAAACCTTTGTTTTCAAAATATGACTACAGTTCTCAAGTTTTAGTCTAGGACACTGTTGTCCTCCTTGGACAAAGTATTCAGATGTACTGTGTGAAATTCCAAGGCTTGACTTAGAAAGTGACAAAATCAAACATTCTGGAATAGATGGTGCAAATGAGATTTGGCTGGGCTCCCTGTCATGGTGTTCTTGACGTGCACAAATAGTGATTTCTCTTCCATTGTCTTTCTCTTCTTGTCATCCAGTTGCATGCAGAGACAGTTCTGAGGATTTTTTTGGCAGCTGGGCTTCATTAAAGTCAGTAATTCTCTAATGCTCTTAGAAATCCTGGGACTAACAAGTACCTGCTGGTACAATAACTGTCTGTGTAGCAATAATGACAACTCTCTAAGTTACAATCCCTCTTTTTCCAAGGATGCTTATTTAAGAGATTACAATTATTATTCAAGGTGGCACAGATCAGATACTGTCCCAAGAAATAAAATGCCACGGTTCCAGTCACCTCTTTCGACTAAGGATTGCACGTAAGCCTGAACCTTCCCTGGTCTATGAAAAGCAAGTGTGTATAATTCTGTAGCTCTCTGCAATACTAATATTCTGACTAAGTACCTGTAGTTTAGAATATAAAATCTGAAACAGCTACACTGAATGTGTGGTTTCTAATTTTGCTTCAGGGTTTCTCAAACTTGGCCAAATTGTTTCCCTCTGTAAAGAGCACAGGGAAAAACACCTGATAGCCAAAGAAAGGGACAATTAAATTTCAAAATAGCTTTAATTTGTTTGACACTCTGTTCTTTGGCTAGTTTTGTATAGCTGGAGAAACAAAGCTTTTTGTTGGTCATTGCCAGCCGATGCTGAATGCAAGGATTCCACTTCTCTGCTGGAAATCACGAAACCACCAAGAGTGCATGGAAAAGTGGGCAGCACTTAATTTTCTTTTTGCTCCAGCCTTTTCCTTAGATTAACACATCTTTCTAGAGAGTTCAATTTCACAGTTTGAGAAATTCTGTTCTTCTTGCAAGTCATGGAGGAAAAGGTGATGGTGTACATGTCTGTCTGTGTGCTTGAATTTAAAGTAACCTTAATTAGTTAAATCTGTTTAGCTCTCATTTAATACTGCCAGAACTGCAAGTCAGAGAAATACCTGAAATAAAGCCTGGGTACACCACACATGCTTTGAGAAGGTTTGGGGGAGATTGCTGCTAAGCTAAAAACTGCATATAGCAAAATGCTGCTGTACTCTTTCATAGTAATGTCTGTAATTTCATCCTGTCTGTTTTGGTTCCAAGCTCTGGAATTGACTGGTGTCTGTAACCAGGGAGGTTACAGTGGCTGGAGCTGTATATAAGAATTCTTTTCAGAGATGAGAAACAAAATTATCCCTACAACTAGGACCATTTCACTAGAAAAGAAGGGGGGAAGGGGGATAGGCACAATGTGTAATGATAAGTGCTCATACCACATATTAGAAAATTTCCTTATGGCAGAGATTTTTTTCTCTTGTGTTATCTGGGCTGATTTGTGCATCAGGTAATTGCTTCATAATATTTCTTCTCCATGCTCTCTGATATAGTCCAAAGGACTGCCAGATGCTTACAGGACAGCAATTTCAAATCCTTAAAAAGGAAAATCGAAGAAAAATTTTGCTTCTGTCTCCACCCCACAGTCATGGCCTTTGTGCCCTTCATAGAATTATTCTAGTTTATTTATTTTTTCCTTATTATATAATGTTGAATTTAATCAGCACCTGTAACTTAATTCTAGGTAAAACTGGGTTTTTTTGTTCTGCTTTTTAATTTTTTAGAATGTTTTTAGTATACAGAAATCTTTGTATGCAACAATCGTTACTGTGGTATTTATACTAATACCATTCTGGACAACAGGAATTCCACATTTTTTTCTGTTTTGCAATATGTTTAAATATTATTTGCTATGTTTTTTTTATTAAATTGTTTTTCACCCTGTTGTGCACATCTCTGAAGTGATGTACAGGAGAAATTAGTTTAAATGTAAAATATACTGTGATTTCAAGCCTTAATTCTTCCTTCATTTGCCTCAATCCAGCAAATCCACAAGGAATAAAAATTCTGATAAATTCATTTCAGTGGCAATATTTTGAACTTGCCCCTGCTGCTTGATATTTTTCTGCTGAATATTGGCATTTCTAGTGCAATTCCAGAGTAAAATGTGTGGGTGTGACCACTACTATTGATTACAAAATAAAGTCATCATAAGTATAGAAGAAAGGTGAATTCTACAAGTGTGGGAGAACAATCAAAGCTGTAAGAAAGCAGCCAGATATTTATTGAAATGTAGTCTGTGGCAGCCTGGAAAGTTACCTGCCCTTGAGGTAACAGTGACCAGTGTCAGCCAGGCCCCAGTTGCTGCAGTCTGTGAATGTCCCTTGAAGGCCAGGATGGCTGAGCTCTGCTGTGGGAGAGGTGACATTTGTGTAACATTCTTTGATTCAGTCTGTTCAGTGGACCTTTCTGTCCTACTCAGTTTTGTGATCTTGCTGCCAGCCACGTGCAGAGCAGCTCTGTTCAAAGTAAGAGTAGCCACAGAATTCTGACCCAGCTAGAGATTAGCCAAATATCAAACCAATTTCCAAGTACTCAGCATTAATGTTTTATTAAAATGCCAAGGTCGAAAAGATTGACATTTTAAATCCAAAGCTATTGTAGCAAAGCACAAGTGGCAAGGAAATGTGTTGAATTATGGGTGCTAATCCCGGAATAAAAACTAACCCAAATTTAAAGGGTTCAGTGGCTTGCACTTGGTTTGCATGTGTGTTAATATTTACATTAAGTTAACACCAATTAATTCCTACTAAAAAAGCATCTCACCTCTAATAAAGTTTCCAAATTAAAAAAAAATTCTTGCTGTGTGCAGGAAGTGAATGAAGTCACTTTGAATGTAAAGAAACATAAGCAAATCATAGGCAGTTTATCAAAGCTGTTTTCTCTCTGATAGACAAATTTGGTATAATGGCCATGTTTGAAGTCCAGTTCTGCATATTTGAAATAATATTTTTTGCATCATAGTCAACAAGTTAGATCATGTAATTCGTTGTCACTGGGATGTGAATTTTGTACTGCTTTTGGAATTTGTTACAGTTTGCCTTTAAACTTGTTCATGTGCAAATCAAAATACTGTCTTGATCACAGCTTCTAAAAAATTTTGTTGAAGGGGTTCTGTGTGAGATTCTCCTTATTGAAAAAGGCTTGTGTTTTGGAAAGAAATGATGTGTAGGATTTTCTTAAAATGCCAGTGCTTGTAAAAACACTCCTCTCATTGATGTCAAGTGGGGACTTGAACACTGACTTTAACATGTACAGATTTAGCTGTACAAGCACTTTCTAGGACTAACTTGTATACAGATCAAAACTGTGTCCTTATTACTACCTGTGTGTGTTTCTGATGAACATATGTAAATGCAGCTCATAATCCCCACACTACTCAAATTTGGGAGTGTTACCTTACAGTGGTGGGAGAAGGGTAAACCAAAAGCAGGCAATAAGCATTTTGGAATGGGGTCTGTTTGAAAAGCTTTTTTCATTTAAAATCTGACTCTAGTGTTTCTCTCTTCATTTACTATGCTTGTACAAACAGTGTGACCCCATCACTGCAACAGGCTCGTGTCTGTCCTCCCAATATGTTACCTGAAGATGGAATTAATCTTTACTCTGCTCGTGGCATTTTGTCGTTTATCCAGTCTTCCACTCGTAGGGCTTACCAGCAGGTCTTGGATGTGCTGGATGAAAACCGCAGGTGATTGGTTGTCACTGGTTCTGCCAGCTTCTGCTGCTTTGTTTTTCTTTTCTCCTTTTTAGTGGAGTTTGGTTTCTGTTTACACAACAATGAGATGAAATTATTTGCTTTTGCTTTCCTTTGCTTTCACTATTCATAAGCAATTTAAATGTCCAAAATTCACATTTCAAAATGCTTCTGTTTGAAATAAAGGATTGTTTTGGTTTCCTTCCAAATAAAAACCTTTATAGGAAGGGTTAGCCTGTGGCTGCAAGGGGTTTTGCTGGTCCGAGATTATCAGGGTATTCTGCAATTAATACTTGACCCTGAGCCTGAAAATTTACAAGCCTAGTCTTCTGCTTTTCTGTTGGTGAGCAGTGGTGCAAATCAATAAGATTGGGTTGATGATGTCATAAAGCATTGAAAATGTGCAGAAACGGGGTAGAATATTAAAAGGCATTGTAGACTACTTTGATAATGTGTCAAGACTTGAAACTGTTATGGTTTGTACTGGGAATAATTCTCTCTGGTGGCCACGTGACTGATGGTGGCCGCCCTGGATGCTGAGAGCAGGAAAGGCAGGGGACATTGGGGAGTTGGTTGCTCCTCTGATTATTGCTATCTCTGATTTTATGGATAAGCTGACACTTGGAGAGTAATGAGCCAGAACAAGCCTCGTGGCAATGCCTGTATAGTTATTTCCATTCTCTTCAGTGTAGTCTTGCTCACTTGGTGTATCCTTGGACTGTCTGGATTTGGGATTTGGAAGCGTTCCAAGAACAGCATGTTTAATACTATAGAAACATTCCTAAAGACTAACAATGGCAATATTCATTTACTAAAAGCAATCTTCAGGGTAGCTGCATGCCAGCACAGAAGTTCAGGTAACAATTGCACACAGTCTCCAGTGTAGGGCTAGCTCAGATCCCCAGGGCTTGCCAGGAGGTTGAATTAGTGGAAATAATTGGTAAGAACAGGAGGAGCTGCTCATTTCTCCTGCAGTCCTTCACTGTGGCCTGTGCTAGCAAGTTCTTTGAAATTTGCCATGTGCCTCTGCTGTCTTAGCTGCACACTTACTATGTGTAGTGGGAAGTTTAAATTATTTGCTTTCTAGTTGTTTTGGTAATGAAATGTGACTATCAAGCCAATCTTACTGTGAATGTCTGTGTGTTTGCAGTCACTTTCCAAACTGGCACCTCCTGTAGCTCACCATGTTTGCTGACCTGACAATATATAAATGCCCATATTAACATTCCTGAATTGTAAAGAACTCTAGCATTTTTAGCCTTTGTGTTCTTAAACTGGGACTCAGAAAAACAAACAAAATCAGCTGCATAAAGTCCCTTGAAATACTGTTGGTTGGGTGCTTAACTAATGAATTATTTAATTCTGTGAAATGCCAGGCTGTCTCCGTTAAAATTTTGATGCCTATCTATCAACAGTTGGGCATCAATGCGTTTTTTTCCTTACCAATATTAAAATTATACAATTATAAATTTGTTTTGCCAAATTAAACCTCCCAGAGAAGAAGAAATTGTACTGTCTATGAACAGTAGCAATTAAGGATCTTGTGCCAAGAGTCCTTGTTAAAATATAGATTGGAACTGTAGCCCTTTCCCCAGTCTGCTGTGAAGCTAACAGGTTTTATTCCTGGCTTCTCTTATGCATGTTCTTGCCTGTGTTTTCTTGGATTCTGGAAAACAAATCCATATACATACACTTTCAACTTAGTTCAATTATCAGAAAAATTCTAGGATTCTGAATACTTCAAAAGCTGCATTACTCATCCTGGTTTGAGTTAATTTTCGAGGAGTTCTTACTGATCTTCCTAGAAGGAATGGGAAACCTGTTTCTAGTCACCTATGGATAAATAGGTGCTACAATAATGAACTTTTCAATAAGGTGAAAGTGTATTCTTTGTGGCTGGGTGTTTAGACACCCACCATTACAGCTGGCGTGGGAATGTGAAATTTGGATGATCCACTTGCATGGTTGCAAAATATTACTCATTTTAAATTGCTCTAAACCTGCACTCTGTTCTTTTGCTCTGTGTAATGTGTTTTCTTTCTCAAAGCCTTACCTATTTTAACATTTTACGCTTAATACTTGAAGAGATCTTTTAAAACTAACAAGATCTGGCTGTGTGTTACTCACTGGAAGTATTTTTAACTTGTTTTATAGCTTGTCTTTTTTTTTCCCCACAAACATTTTCCAATCTACTAAAACTGCTAACGGTAGGTGCTGATGGTACTGCTGCAGATAATGAGTTATGCCTAGCTCAGCCAGCACTGCTCACATAAAGGATTGTTTAAATGAGCAACAATTTAATGACCACTGTTTACTCTTGCATTTCCTTCAGCTCGGACAAGGACAATAGGTCAGTTTTGGTTTCTAGTTCTAACCATTTTTCTGTTTCAATTTCTGTAGTATGACTGTAGGGCCTACCCCTAGTGTTCTTTAAAGACTGATCTCTTATGCTTTAGGCAGCAGAAGAAAATCTGAAAACAAACCAGCCAAACAAACAAGCCCCCAAAAAACTCCATGCACTTAAGGAGATTTTAGTGATGTCTTAAATGCTGGAAAAAGAGATCATTTCATATCTGCATAGACTTGTTTTGAAATCTGTGCTTTATCTAAACTGACTCATCTCTTGAGTCAGTACATTTTATTTAGGAGGAAAGAGTATGGCAATTTATAATTTCTTTTCTTTAGGATAGCCCTTTTTTAAAAACACACTGTCCTTTTTAAATACCAAACTTAACCCACATAGTCATATCCTGAGATTTTATAAGGTCATTTTTTATATTGAGAAAGTTAATGACTTTTTCATTGTGGAAATAAAATGGAAGTGAGTTAAGACCACCAAAGAGGGCTACATTTGACACTCTGGCCTGGGCTAATGATGGTTCAGAGGGAAATGAGATGGGTGTGCAGGTGTGAGGGAGCTGGGAAAGGCAGCAGCTTTGCTGTGCTGGAGGAACTGCTGGCAGCACTGAGACAGGCAAGGGGGGCAGCTGGAGCCAGCCAGTCCTGTTTGTACTTCAGGAGCTCACCCAGCTCATGTCTGGAGCGCATCCCTTTATCCTGCTGCCCGTTCTTAGGGCCTTGCTGACACTTGCAGAGGTGTTTTAAAGGACAGCCAGGGCTGAACACAGCTGCTGCCTCTGCTGAGCAGAGTGTGTGCTGGCCACAGTCCCCTGTTCACAGGCACAGGCATGATGGCAACTGGACCCAGGTTTTTGAATTGTCCCCCCCTTGTTGTTTTCCTCCCAGACCATGTGTTTAGGGTTGTATCCTCACTGTGGAAGCAGCAGGAGACAGACCAGGTTCAGTTGCTCCTTGCCTTACTGCCTGTTTTCCCACTGGTATTAAGTTGTATTCCTGAGCATTCCCTTCAAGTTTGAGGTTGCTGCTGTGTTTGCAGGGAGTACACATGACCTTGGTGTTATGGCTTCTTCTGATCATGCACTAATGTTTAGGATGGAATTGACAGAAGTAGCCAGAAAATTCAAAGTTCTAATGTACACTTATTTTTTTAAAGAAGGCCATGCATTTAATGTCTTGTCTATATTATATTTGTACATTCTGTATTTACTGAAAAACTTACTCCTAATTTTGGGGTAAGGTTCTCAGTTATGAGGCCACTGTGATCAATGCAATAAATTCTCTGTTGATGAAAAAAACCAAGCAAGTAGAAGAGGTGGGGCAATACTGTATTCCTTTTGGGTCCATCTGTAATGAAATAAAAAGTGAACTGTAAAGAAAAGGAAGAAATCACCGGCAGCATTTTTACAGCCTGGCTGTGTTGGGAAGTGGGATCAGAAACTTTAGTTTGAGTTGCTGACTTGCACAGATCTCAGAGTGCTCTGGGCTTGTGCCTTGCTGTAGCCCTCAGCTGTCTCCAAGCCTGTGGCTTTCCCGGGGAAGGGTAGTTGTGAATTAGGATTGATAAATTCTACAACAGCTGTAAAACTTTGTTTGCCAATAGCACAGAGGCTGAATTTAGAGAGCACTTGAGACTGTTGTTCTCATTACACAGAATCCAAATGTTGTCCTGTGTCAGATGGTGTGGGAAGTGCTGCTGGGTGCTGGCACTGGCATTCACAAATCTGCCAGTTAGTTACAGGTGACTGAAGTTCTCAGAGAAATTCTGTGGCCTTCTCCATAGCTGCTGTTTGCTCAATTTCTTAAACTGTCTCAAAGCATTTAGTTGTGGCATCTGTCAGAGAAGATTTTAGACCAGCTGAATTACTTCTCTGGTTAGGAATAGCTTTTTTTTTTTTTTTTTTTTTTTTTTTCTGTGAGACCTTGTACATTTAGGTAAGAACATTCATATACTGCATGTATCAGAAATGGAGCTTTCTGTTTTGTAAAACAAATCATGCTGGCCTAAGTGCTAGAAAGGAGAACATTGTGGTGTGCACTTATGGTGCTAACTAGACTAGGACCTGGTCCCAATAAAGTTGTCAGGTAGCAGAGTTTGCCAGGGCTCCTAGATCCTGATCTTTTGAAGTGAAGCTGGTGGCTGTGATATTTTTGCATGGTTTTGGCTGGTCTCAGTTCTCCCAGCCACCTTGGCATCAAAGCTGTGCCTCCTACATGGACCTGCTATAAAGATTTTCATACCTAGATTCTCTTTGTCATCAGTTTTATAGCCTGCAGTATATGTGGGTTAAATGCATCTTACAAGTATCTCTAGTTGGCACTGGGAAAATGAAAGAGATTGAGAAGAGATTTCAGGCTCCTGCAGGGTTTGTGGCACACCTGTGGTGTGGAACCCTAATGCCTCATTCCCAGAGGCACTGGAAACACGCAGTGCCAGCTTGTCAGAGGGTCCTGCTGGTGAGCTGCAATACAGCAACTTCTCCTTGCTTCACGTATATTAGAAAGTGGCAGCAGTTCAAAAAGCTCTAGTTTTCTTCCTCCCTGCTCAGAAAGAAAAGGGAAAAGAGCAACACTTTTAAGGATGTTCAAGATGTGCTTGAAGCCTGTAGTCACTTCTTCCTGGAGAGATCTCCCTCTCTTCAGACTGTACATGGCCCTTAGGCTGCCAGCCCAGGTTTTCTGAATTACATCTAGCATAGATGAATACAGGAAAGACAAATCTCCCCTTTCCCTGCAGGGAGCAGAGGATGATTAAAAGGGCTTTTATAAGTATGTGTAGTACATTTATGGATTTCCTACTATTGTTGGATGAGGTTTTAGATTTGGGAGGTTTTGGGTTTTTTTTAACCTGAAGTTCCCCATGTTTATTTTATAAGGCTAAATTTCTATTCCAGTAGTTTGTCTTCTGTAAATGAAGCTTCTCCAAATTTGCTTCATCAAATATTTGCTTACATGTCTTAGCTGCAAAAACATTCAGTGTTTATTAAATTTGAACGAGAGAAATATGAAAGTGCAATTTACAACAAAATAAATTATAGAAGTTATATTGAAATATAGAGTATATCTGGAAATATTTTGATGTTCCTTTGATCTTTGTGTTTTACCTCTTATCTCTTGTTTGTCATTTCCTGTTTCTGTCTTGTGCTTTCAATCTACAAAATCCTGCTGTAGGCCAATGTTACGTGGTGGGTCAGCTGCTACCACTTCCTCTAACCCTCATCATGACAACACCAGGTAAAGAGCATTTTTTTGTTAGTCATGATCCACTAATTCTAAAATTCAGATTTCTATTTCCCTCTTCCCAGCAATGTTATTTTAAAGCACAGTGCTCATTTTTATGCTGCCTCTCAACTCTTGAGGTATTTCAGGCCTTTATTCATTCCCCATGCAAGTCACCTGCCCAGATCTCAGTTGTCCGGTAGGTACAATGTGCTGCAGAACTCTGCCTCAGACTCATGCCTGAGGGGAGGCTCTTACATTACATGAGCTGTATAGTTCAAGTATTTGCTATTTAATAGGGAGCTTACTAGAAAATTTGGCCTTATCTCACCTGATTTGGAGGTGCTCTCAGCCTGTGATTGTTGGTTGTATCTGGAGGCCTCTTCACTGCCATTGTCTTGGCAGATTGACATCATCTCAGTGGAACTGGGTAAGAGATTGACATGGTCAGGATGATGGGGGAAAAATAGTCCTTTCACATCCATTTTTCCCATTTGCCTTTTAGACTTCAGTGTTTTCATGGAAATGGAGGTTAGATTTTTGTGTAAGTAGAAACTGGATTCAAACAGATGATTCTTGTCTAACTCAGGAATTCAGTTTCTGAAATGGTCTAAGAGGTATGTCAAGAGGGTTTTTGCTGGTAACCCTCTTGATTTAATGTGAGCTGGGAGGGAGGCATGTGCATCTCACTGAAATGCTGACCCTCCCTGCCTTTCCCAGGAGAGGGTGAGGAACAGCTGTGCTGTAGATGTGGTGGAATTTTCTAATTTTTTTACCATGTACTACTAACAAAAAAAAAGCTACAAAAAGACCTTCATCAGAAATCTCTTTGGTTTTCAGAGGACCTGTAGAGTAAGGAAAGCCTGATTTTTATTTTTTTATTATTTTGCAAAGCTGAAGGATCTCACTGTTATTGAAGTCCACACTAGG
Source organism: Hypocryptadius cinnamomeus (assembly GCA_013400635.1). Lineage (NCBI taxonomy): Eukaryota > Metazoa > Chordata > Aves > Passeriformes > Zosteropidae > Hypocryptadius > Hypocryptadius cinnamomeus. The sequence continues at coordinate 29,271 of VYZP01015234.1, read as the reverse complement.
ACAATTCTCATGTAGAAATAGTAGTTCTTCTTTGTTTCTATAATTAGAAAGAAAGTATTGATGGACAGTGATACATGGAAACCTGACAATTTATTGGGAGAAGAGAGGCTGCTTGAGCTGAGGGCATTCTAGAGAAGTTTCAGGAAAGTGATGGGAGAACCTGCAGTGCAAAAGTAGTTGCTGCACTTAAGGGCATTCTGCAAATTCCAGGAATTCTACTCTTCTTCTTGCTAGTTTGAGATTAACTGTCATTAAATGCCTAATGTTCTTTTAGGTGTATTTGTTGGGAATTTGGTAGCCTTGACATTATTTTGCTCCATTTAAGCTGTTTGCAGCAGTTGTTCACAGGTCCTCATGAGAATGGAAGTCAGGGGGAGCTGATACTGGAAACCGAGGTTTTAAGACACAAAGTGAGAAGCTCAGGAGTGGAGGATCCTCCGGGTGGAGGATCAGAACTACTTTACCTGTTTAGTTGTTGGAAATTAATCTGGTTAAGAGCTAACACTTGGATGATCAAAATACAAACCTGTATAGACTTTCTGCTACTTTCAAACTGCTAATAAATTTTCTGTATTTATTTAACTTGTCCTGGAGTTGGAATAATGCTCTTTCTGAATTGCTGCATTCAGAAAACTGAGAGTGCCCTGGGAACAAACTTTCTAATGCACACAAAGTTCAGCAAGCAGTGAGTGACTCTGCACTGAGCTTTGTTTGCCAGATTCTCTGCCTAAAATACAGAGATCAATGTGGCTGAGGTTCTTAATCTTAGTAAGTGTCCACTTTGGATATTGAAGTAGGTACTGAGCGTAAGACACTTCCCAAGTCTCTGGTTATTTCTGCTCTGGCCAGGTCTCTTGCAACTTTGGCACTTTAGGCAGGCAATATTCAGGTTTCATGAATCAGTTAATTGGAAATGGTCTTTTGAGGAACTGTATGTCAGAAGGAAGTTTGTGTGGAGAATTTTAAGTGTGGAGAACAATCAACCCGAATTTAGTCAAGCACTTACCCACTTCATATCTGTATTTTACTCAGTTAGGATCCTATTGAAATGCAACTCTGTAACAGCTGCAAAAAAAAATTATAATTCTTGTCTCCATCACCACCAAAATATACATCTGCTAGAATGTTGATAAAGTATGGTACTTGCTGATCTGCATGGCTGACACAGCTGAGCCCTCTCCTTCATTTGCTAGATACAGTCTCTCCAGCTTCGATCCGACGCTCGAGGGAACTCCAGATGACATGACAGTCGTAGATGCTGCCTCCTTAAGAAGACAGGTATGTAAAACACGGTAGTTGACAACATTAGGACAAAGCTGTAGTGGTGAAATGGGGGAGGAGGTTTTCTCTATGACTACAAAGGTACCCCCAAGAGGCAAGGCAAGGGCTCCTCTCTGTGCTCCTGCTGGACTGCCCTCACATACCATGTCTTGTTCTGGGAGTCTGCAGAATCTGACTCTCTTTCTGCTCCTAAATAATAGGGACTGCAGGATCTGATCACTACACATTGAAGACAGAAGGTCAAATTATCAGCTGTTTAACATCCATCCACTGTTTGAGATACTAATTTTACATATTATTTGGAAGCTTCTAGAAAGTGTGGCAACTTGTCATGAAATATTAAAAGCCTTTATTTGTTTTTAGATAATCAAACTTAATCGCCGTCTCCAGCTCCTGGAAGAAGAGAACAAAGAGCGTGCAAAGAGGGAAATGATCATGTATTCCATTACTGTAGCTTTCTGGCTACTCAATAGCTGGCTTTGGTTTCGGCGCTAGACACAGCTCTCAGAAAGATTTACTAGTTGAAAACACAAACAATTTGCAAAATCCTTGTTTGTTTCTGATTGTATGCTGTTTTATAATGAATACACTGGAAACTTCCACCACAGATAAAGGCTCTAGAATTGCAGTGTTAAAGGGACACCTTGTTCATTTATAACCTATTTAATAGATTTGCATTGCAAACGCTGCAGTATCCTCCTTTGCATGCTTCTGTGTAAACATGGACCAGCCCATGGGGAGTCTGCTTCATGCAGTGTGAGTGGTCCCCAGGACTAACCACTGGAGGTTTTGTTGTGGGGAGAAGAGAGCAAATGGAATGGGTTTGGAAAAAAAAGAACAAAAAACAAAGGAATACAAAGTCATTTTTATTGTTCTGTTGTTAGATGCAATTAAACAATTGCACTAGTTTTCCTTTAGTCCAAGTAGTTTGAGGTGTGCCATAATCAAGGAGTGTGTCCTGTTTCATGAGTATGTTCCTTGTTTAAGTATATGTTCAGGTTGAATAATAAAATGAATTCTTTGCTAACATGCAGATTGTCCAGAAGTGTGTAATATGTATTTTTTTTAGGTTTAATTTTGCAGATGTTTTTCTATAAATTACATTTTTAAGCAAGTTAGTCTGTGAGTGATCAAAGTATTATGGAGTACAAGATTTTGGTGTAATATCTTTAATAAAACTCTCTCAAAAAAAGCCCAACCCCAAACCATTGTTTAATATCATTTGAAGAGAATTAATTTGAGAGTTTATGTAAACTATTAGTCTTTGATGTAAGTAGTTAGCTCCAAAGCAGCAGGTGGGCATGTGACAGCCCAGTGCAGGCTGCCACCCCTGCGGGTTGTGGCGCTGGCGTCGGGCTGTGTGGTGGGGATGGGGGCCAGCCTGTGGTGCCCTGATTCCGGGGTCAGTTTAAACATCCCCTGCTCAGCCTCGGCCTTGTTTGGTAGATGCTGTCACAGGGATGCTGAGGGAGCTCCCTGCGGGCTGGTGGCTTCATGGCCCTGGCACGGCTGCAGCAGCGGCAGCTCCTTCCCCGGGGAGTACAGAACAACTCATCGTGCCCCAGAGACCGGCAGTGACACCACAGCGCTGCTTCAGAGGGAACCTTCCTTAGCACAGCTGGACCCAGACCCCTGTGCAGGACCCTTTTCGGGCTGTAGAGGGGCACAGCGGCCTGAAGAGCTGGTGATGCATGGCAGCTGCAGAGGAGAAGGAGCCGGGGTCTGTTTCAGCACCATCCTCGCTCCCCCCGCAGCGCAGAGGCCCCGGTCCAGTGGCAGGGTTCTGCACAGCGGAACCCTGGGCGGTGCTGGGGCTGCACACCGGGCCCGGGGCAGTGCCCTGGGAGGGACAGGGGATCCCGGGAGCAGCAGCTTGAGAACGCCTGAGGATTTTGATACAAGTGCTGCAAATGCCTGCAGGAATGCTGCTCTCATCCGTTTCCTGTGCTGTGGAGTCAGAGTGGGCTCGCTGTGTGGCTGCTGTATCTGCTTCCTTGGCTTCCCACAAGGCTGTGGCGTTTGTTCTTTCTGAGCTTTGTTTACTGTGTTCTGTGACTACATCGGGGCGTTTGCTGTGCATGTTTTCTTACCGTGAATGTTGATGCGTGTGCCTTTGTCTTTTAGCAAAGACGATAAAAAGGGCCAGGCCTGCTTTGCACATTTTCTGCATTTTCATGAGTTTTATACCATGACCTTTGCACTGAAGGTGTACTGTATGAACTCTGATGGTGCAAATGAGGGCTGAGAGATGTACAAAGAACTGTATAGGCGATATCAAAAATAAAGCTTCTTTTAAGTGCACAAAACCAGACTTTGTCTTGCACGTGGGAATGGAACTCAAAAATTTAGAATGCCGCCACCTAAGGGGCCGCCCGTGAGGCACGTTCGGCGAGCGCGGCTGCCCGGGGNGCGGCTGCTCCTGCGGGCGGCGCGGCCGCTCCTGGCCGGGGCCGGGCGGGGCACCGGGCTCGGCACCGCGTTCAGCACCGCGCCGCCCCCCGAAAAGAAGCGGTGGCTCCGGGCGTACCTGGAGCTGCAGCGGCTGCAGGCGCCTCCGCAGCGGCGGTGAGCAGCGGGAGGGG
>VYZP01015234.1:0-25353 GCA_013400635.1 Hypocryptadius cinnamomeus | reverse complement strand
AGAAGGAGCGCGACGGTCCCAGAAAGGGGGGAAATCAGAACGTTTAGGCCCCGTCTGCCTACGCTTTGGAGCAGAATGGGTTAAGCTCCGCAGGTTGGCATAGTCCGGGTTGAACGGGGCAGGCAGTCGGGGATGCGGAGCCGACAGTGTTTGACCCCAGGAATTTAAATACTGGGTTTGGTATTCAAGCTCAATTTCATTTCTCGTGCCCTTTCGAAAGGCGCGGGGCGGGTAACGCGTTCTGTTCCTGAGCTGGTTCCCTTTCCGCGCCCGCAGGTCCGAGAAGCCCAACTGGGATTACCACGCGGAGGTCCAAGCCTTCAGCCACCGGGTGCAGGAAAACTTCGCCCTGGACCTTCTCAAGACTGCGTTTATTAACCCCTGCTACATCGAAAGNGCTGCCCGGGGACCGCTACGAGCTCCCCGGTGGCACCGCGGGGCGGCCGAACCCTGAGGGCTGACGGGCGCCCAGCCTAAGGGTCTCACCTGAAATGCCCCGGCGGCCCAAGCCGGAGCCCCGGCGCTGCAGCTGCCCCGCTCCTGTCGTTCCCCGTGTCCTCGGGGCCGGGGGTGCCCGGCGGTGGCCGCAGAGCCCGGGCCCGGTTCCGCCGCCCCAGCCGGGAGCGCTTCCGCCCGGNTTTATTAACCCCTGCTACATCGAAAGCGAAGAGGCGAGGCGCCGGCAGCTGGGGCTGGACAAGGACGCGGTCGCTCTTCAGCTCCAGGACAACACCGGCCTTGCGGAGCGAGGGCTGCGCTTCGCCCGCGCTTACTTGGCGCAGTGCTTTGAAGGCGCCTACCCAGAGTTACCTGCAAAGGGCATAGAAGCACTGGTTAATTTTCTTACCAGTCAGGAACTTGTCTCTTATGTGGCTCAAAACCTGTCCATACAGGACCTGGCGCTTTGCAGAGATTTTCCTGCCCCACCAGACGTGCTGCAGAGGACGTTCCTCGCCGTGATAGGAGCCCTGCTGGAAAGCAGCGGGCCCGAGAGAACCGGGATCTTCGTCAGGGTAGGTTCAATGAATGCCGGTTTGTACCTGGATGGGGAGAGATCCAGGGAGGTTGGCAGAAGTTTGACGATATCTGTAACAAGACAATTTAACAATGAGATCTGGTGGTGGTGGTGGCAGTTCAGCTGGGGTTTTGGGGGTTGGGGATTTTGTTGGGGGCTTTTTCATTAAGAAGGCTGATCAAGGACATGCAGTCATACACTTCTGGATTATGATGGTGATATTAATATTCGCTGAAATTTGCTAAGGGAAAGCATTATATTCCATGCACTATATTATCAGATAATGAAATTATTCCATGTGAGATTTCATATATCTTCAGTTTTTAAAAACTCCATTCTATATAAACAGGGATGAGTTCATAGGTTTTGCATGTAGGAGTGCAAGCCCCTGAAGATATTTCATACAAAAATGTTTGATTGAAATTCAGTGTGACAAAGTAGTTTTAACAGGTATTGTTGTTTCAGTCATCCTTTTCGCTTATTTTTAGTTTTGCAATGGAGAAGTGTTTGTTAAAATATTCTTCCTGAGACCATTGAGAGGTGTCTGTAAGAGCAAGGAACTCTTACAGACAAGAGTGATCCAGCCAGGTGAACGACCCATGGGTTTGCACATTCCCAGGTATTGCCCCAGCTCCTCTGCTGCCACAGCTTGTCCCTCAGGCTGGAGCTGTCCCTTCTCTGGGTCTGGAGCTGACTTTGCCCCTGGCACAAGTCTGTCAGTGGCTAAACCACAATCAGAGACTCCAAGCACTGGGAGCTTTATCATTCATTTCAGCAATTCGTTGTCTGTTATTGTCTCTTCACACTGTATTTTCATTAGGAGACACCAGAATCTCAAGCCATTAATTGTAACTTCTAAATTTTCTTGTTTAGGACTTTTTTATTCCCCAGCTGATTGGAAAAGACCTATTTGAGATCTGGGAAGTTGTAAATCCTATGGGTTTACTGCTGGAAGAACTGACCAAGAGGAATATCTCTGCTCCAGAACCAAGAATTACCAGGCAGCTGGGAGTCAGCACGGTTCTGCCAGTCTACTTTGTTGGGTTGTACTGGTTAGTGCAATTATAATTTAAAGTTAAATGGCTTTAATTGGAGGAGTGGGAAGGAGGGAAGATGGTCTTTTACTTTTCTACTCGTGCTTTTTGGTCAAGTTGTTCCAGAAAAGAAGCATGATAGTAAGTTCCATATAAAATGAGCCATTTAAGCATTTGCCATAGCTTGCTGTGGTGGTACATAGACAGTCTCTGACTAAGGGCTCCAGAGGCTAAACGGGGTGCACCAAAGAGCCTGGGTGTGTTCTGAGTGACCTGACACAGGAACTGTGGGAACACCATAACTGCATGGCTTTGGAGGGACCACAGCTGTGTCCAGGGCTTAGGCAAGCATAAAGAGACATCAAGGGAGGTGGGATGGAAGAGAGACTCATTTTAAGTTCCAGAGAAGCTTTTAAGTTTGAAAATCAGCAGCACTGTAAACTGGGCCATAGGAGTGTCTGTGTCCAGGCATGACTTAGGAAGTGCCAGTTGTCCCTGGTGTCAGGTGTGGTCAGTGCCCAGGAGTGACATAGCTCCCATGGGGCACAGGAATCCACATCACTGCCGCTTTCCTAAAGGAGCTGCACATGAACACATGCCTTACCTTGTTCTGCTTTACCCTGCTTTGGTTTCTGTACCTTCTAAAATGTATCTTATAAAAAAGAAAGGAACTTTGATTGTTTCTCTTCAGGAATCCCTGGTGTCCCTTCATGAACTGCTCCTCTTTAATGTGTGCCCATAGGTGTTTGTTAAACAGACATGAGCATGTAATTCACAACAGAGAGAGCTTCTCTGTCAGTCCTTTTGAAGCAGTTTGAAATGGTTCCTTACCAGGGGAGGAGAAAAGACAAAAGCACTTAGCTAACCAGAGTGACACATTTGCATATTTTTACTGGGGCTGACAAAATGAATGCTGTAAAGAATCAGTGCTGTGTTAGGAACCTAAATGAACAGAGTGGTGTTCTTCCAGGAAATGGACACATTTCTGATCTGAGTTTCCATTATTGAATATACAATTACTTACCTTTGCAGGAAAGACCAACAGAAATGTTTCCATTGTGTGTATATAGAAATCAGTGTTCACAGACGTTAGAGAAAACCCAGTCTGTTTTATTCCTGGTACACAGCAGTGCTCAGGGTTTTATGATGGAAACTTTGGTTTTTCATGGTTGTAACTTTGGTTTTTTTCCCCAAGTGATAAGAAGATGTTAGCTGAAGGCCCTGGTGAAACGCTGCTGGCTGCAGAGGAGGAGGCTGCACGAGTGGCACTGCGGAAGCTCTATGGATACACAGAGAACAGGAGACCTTGGGATTACTCAAAACCCAAACAAGAATTGGCAGCTGAAAAGGCAATCGGCAGTAACTAGATGCTAAAAGACATTTCTGGGGTATCTTAAAAATCAATGGCTTCCATGCTGAATATAGGTGTATTTGGAAAAGCAAAATACAGTTTGCTTTTCTGGTCTTCAGTGCTTGAAACTTCCAAATCATATATGGTGTTAAATAAAGCCTTTTCCTTTTGCACAATGTTTACGTTTGCTCATTTTCCCAAATGTAACAGAAGTGCCCTTAATCTGAATTTTTGCCTTTTGGCTCAGAAGTTTTTCTGTACATCACAGGAGACCATCTTTAGTGATGTTTAATAACGTGTGACAAAGTCTCACTGTACAGAAACCACTTTCATGAATGCTTGCTTGGAGATTGTTTGGAGAGGATTGTTAATAAGCTGAGTTGAATTACATATGTTACATCAGCCTTTGGATTGTATCTGGATCGATGTGTCCTTCACCTTGTGAAAACATCACATGTGATGATGGTCCTGACACTGTTGGGGATTCAAACTCTGAGGTCTTACTGCTTTCATCCAAATTTCATTTGCCATGCACATTGGTTTCTATTGTTGGAGCACGCTCTGAAAGATTTTTACAACTTGTAAAAATGCCTCTGTAGCAAAATGAGAAATAAGTGTAAATAAGGATCATGAAGGCCTGAACCTAAAGAAATTGGAGAACATGATTTCATGATACACTATAAGATAAGCTTTTTCTTTTTTTTTTCCTCCTTTTTTTCTTTTTGGTACTTTTTCTATTTAGTCCATGTTCTTTCATTTAAGCAGTCCCATGACTGAAGTATTGGATTCAGTGAAATCAGTGTTTCTCTTGTTTGCAACATCTGTAGCTGTTTTAGTGTAACTCCCAATGAATGGAAAGACACTTAGGAATAATTCAGGTACAAGCATGATACTTCTGTTAAATGTCATAGAAACTCAGCATGTCTACCAGAGGGCAACAGATGTGTGAGAACTGCAGCTATTTTGGAATAATTTTCTTAAAAAAGGAGTGTATTACAAACTTGTCTGAGCCCTGCAAGGAAGAAGCTGGATGTAGGACCAAGAAGCTGGATGTTCAGAAGTGTCTTCTGCTTTATCCCATTGTGAGCACTATTGTGAAGGAAGACACCAGGTAAATGAATGTGCCTTCACTAATAGGAGGGGGAGAATCAGGCTGATGGCCATTGATCCAAGTCTGATAGTGCTGTCCATTGCAACACGTCCTTTGCCTTTGGCCCACAAGATGGATTTAGGGAAGGACACTTGGCAGCCAAAGGTCCTGGCTGCAGCTGCTAGGCAGGTCTGTGCTGTGACAGTGAGTGCTGGCTGTATCAACCCAGTGGAAACAGATTTATTGGTGTTCTGAGGCAGGAGGAGTCTGTGTGTGACCCCTGAGTGTCTCCAGCACTCAGTGCCCTGCATCTCGCCCGGTGTCGAACGCGGATGTGGCTGGAGAGCAGTGAGACCTTCCTGCTGCCCCTGGCTGAGAGCTCACACCAGTGAGAGCTGGAATACAAAAGGAGGGCAGAAAGATCAGCCCAGCAGAAAATATGCACAAAATTGCTTGTATTAAATGAAAAATTCCAGCTAGGCAATCTATTACCACTTACATAAGCAAAGACAATAAGGTCACTATATTCCAGGGGAATAAGAGCAAAAAGTGAAAAGATGGTAAAATTACTTATGCTATTTTTAGTTTCCAGATGAGATTATTGCTCTTTACCTATTTTAAAAGGACAATAGTGAAGGTGGGTTTTTGACAGCCCAAGTTACCTACTGCTTTTATATACGTATTTATGTATTTTGAGATGGAGAAACAAATTTCAGTCAGTTTACCTTTAAAAACAATTAAGATCTCCTTCCATTGGCTTTATAGTTTGGAATGTGGAGATAAATCCTAGGAGAAGTGGAATACTGTGCTGGTGAAAGCTGAGTGAAGCAAGATAAATCAGTTTACTGTGTGGCAGATGTATGGAATGTATTGAGATCAAATGAAAAGACAATTTGGGAACATGGAAAGAAAGGACTGGGTTTTTATAGTGGTGTTGACTGAAAAAGGAGTTTTTATAAGAAAATGGGTCCTATTTTCAAGTTTCTGAAGGTCAGAAAAGCATTTTATGTGGTAACTGTGCTTTAATTTCTGACACTCAACATCAGGATCTACAGCTGTGCTAGTGCGATCATTTATATACTTCAGGTTACTAACCTTTTTCCTTGCTTTTTGATTCAGTAGCCATAAACCATAGCATAGTTAAAAGATTTGTCAGACCTACAGAAATCATTAGCTATGAAGTGCAGTGAAAATGGCAGCTCAGAAACATTGTTCATGAAATTCCATGGCAGTTTTGTCTTAAAAGTGCTTTGTGAGCTTGCATTGGTGCTGAGTACAAGTGCATTTATTTCTCCCCATGGTTGTTCCTTTCACAGTCACATTTTATTTATCTTTCAGAGTGACAATAGATTGAGCAGTGTCAATAATGACTGACAGAAAGGAATCAGGACATTTTATCCTGGCAACCCATAGAAGAACTAGATTATTGTTACTAAAATTACATTTGTAAACTCACTAAACAGTAGGAAACACTAGTTACCTAGACTTGCTTTTTCTCCAGATGTTAGGTAAATCCAGTGTGTGAATGGTCTTGGATTACTCTGTTTTCTGTCATCTACATGCTTTGTCTTTTTTTCTTTTAAGTGTTGTAAAAGTAATTTTATTTTGAGAAAGGTAAGAAAAGTTCTATTCTATTGGTAGCAGCTAAATAATTGGAGAAAAATTTCTTGATATGCTTTCATGCACTGTTGTTAAGTTGCTTCTGATCTCAGCAGCAGCAGCTGTTCTGTTGCTTCTCTGTGCCTTTGCTCCTGTGTCTCAGCAGTTCAGTGATTTGACTGAGAACCCAGTTCTATCTCCTTGCTTTCAGCTGCAGCTTCTGGTTACAATAACCAGATGTTTTGCTTCAATTTTCTCTTAAGAAAAAAAAAAAGTCCAGGAATAATTCTTGTGTGAATTGTTGCTGTGACTTAAAGGCAGGAGATGAAAACACAATCATTTCATAGTTATACCTGTATTAATTCAGAGTTTGAAGTTGCTGGTGAAAAGTTAAAGCTTTTACTGGTTTATGACATTTATTTTTTACTTCTTATAACAATCTCTTGGGATTTATGATAAATCAAAAATTTAAATTAGGTGCTCTGGTGTTATGCTGCTATACAAAGCCATGAAGAATTCAAAACATCAAAAGATGTGTTGTCATTGTGTTTTGCAGCGCAGAAGAAGGGGATGATGCAGTACAGGAACATAAGAAGAGCCCTACTTTTCCTTGTCCTTAACTTTACTGAGTGCTGTGGCAACTTTAAAGAGGCTCTGAACTATTTGGGTTCTCTTACATCAGAGCTTTGAAGTTTAATATTGAGAGATGCATTTAGTGTTGAGAAGCAAACACTTCTCACCAAGGACAGATTAGTTTTTTCTTTCTAAATCAATTCCCCAGATGTAATGGCACTAGTTTTGCATTTTTCCCTTTTCAGCTTGCCTAAGAAACTAAAGATCCAGTGCTCACCGGTTGGTCAGTAAATAGCCCCTGCTGTAGTTTGAGGCTGCAGAGTGGGAACAGCTGCTCTGTGTGACAGAATCAGAGCGTTATTGAAGGCTCTTGGTGGTTCCTGAATCACAGGCACACTGCAATGCAGCTCTTCGTGGTGCACAGAAAAACTGGGCTGCTCTTCTTTGGGAAAAGGGTAGCTCAAGGGAGAAGGTAAACATCCTCATCCCTTTCTATTTTTGTGTAATAAGTGTAATGTTTCTGCCAGTCTGTGGCAGCTCTGCTGGGGACTGTGCTCTTGAACTTATAGGTTTGTAATCAAACATGTTAATTTTGGACATGTTAAATCTTTTGCTCCTGTTGCTCCAGCTGGGGACAATTACAGAACCTCACTTTTCTGATATGGAAATTAAAATTTATCCTTTACCTCTGGAACTGTTCATTGCCAGTTGTGCTCACTTATTCTTATACCAATGTTCTTTATCAGAATAAATATTGATTTTATTGATGTTGGAGGAATTTTGCATTTAATTGCAATAAGATTAAAATTTCATTGAATTTTGAACATGCTTCAGGGCTCCCCTTTAAGGGGCTTCTCAATAGCTCTGCAGTCCTGTGTTTTCCCTTAGTTTGGGATGCTTATATAAATCAGAGCTACATTTGTTTTTCTAACTTTTTAGATAAGTAACATTTTTAGATAAGTTGTTACCTGACTTTTTTCATTTAGTACTCTTTGTCCTGAAGGTACCGTTGTGGTTTAAAGCACCTGATTTTGTTATTTTATATATGAAACCAAAATGAATTACATCAGTAAGTAGGCATTTCTATTAAAAATGTTATTTTCAATAGTAATTTAAATTACCTGGCCGATGTTTATGTAGCATTTCTGAATACTAAAAATATGCAACTTGCAAAAAAAAGTTCTGAAACAATGTTTTGATACCTGCCTTCAAAGAAGGCTGTTTAATGCAAGTTGTTTCAGTAGACAATGGTGAGCTGTAGTCCTTTGCTCCTGACAAGAGGTTCCATAGTTTCGTGATTCCCACATATTTAGCCAAGTATTGAATCAAATCTTCAGTTTGTCAATGCCAGTGTGTGTGTGGCTTTTTGTAGGTTGTACCATGCACTTGGGTGGGGAGGACAAGTGCTCCTTTCAATTTTTCAGCCTTAGAGAAGGGAGAAATTAAATACTCGTGACTGGTGCAGGATATCAGTTTCTGAAATGATGAAGTTTGGAAGTTTTAAAATGTTCTGCTCTCACTTATTTGACCATTTCTAGAGAATGGTGCCACATAGCAGGTAGTAAGTGAGGAGAGACCCATGGCCGTGTTGAGCAGATTTGTGGGGATGTATCCAGATTTGGGATGAATATCTCTGAGGTAATGCAGGGATATTGCCAGGTCAAACAATGAAGCCAAGTGGAATGAAAAATCAGTGTGCCTGAAGGCTGAAGGAAACACACAGGTGGAGCACCACTGCTTACATTAGACCGAAACCTATGAGAGAAAATTCAGAGTAATTGGAGTTCAAAGATAACATTCTGAAACCTGTTCTTGTGGAGTATCTCCTCCAAAGAGGCAGTGCTGCAAAATTAAGAAAATACTGTTGAAGCTAAGGGAGAATCATCACAGAATTAGTGATGTTAGAGAAGGATTAACCAGGGGAAGCATTCCCACCACCAGAGGGCAAGGATTTGTCTAAAAGTTCTGGTGGTTAAATAAAGAAATCCAGTTACTTTAGTGGTTATTTCAGTAGCACTAGGAAGCACAGCTTTATCCTCCAAGTTACTGGCAAAAAGGTCAGTGTTTAGGATGACAACAGAATGAAACAATTTGTGAAAATCTGTTCAACATCAGAGAACATTTTAAGAAAGAAAAGAGTCCAGAGAGAAAATAGCTTCAATAGTTGAGCTAGTTGAAAGTTAATGGAAATTATTCTCTTTAATTTCAAGTGATGGGAAGTGGAAATGTTTATAAAATTTTTTTATAGTCCATCAGGAAAAACACAGTTGCCTAATCTAAAAGTGTGTCTGAAGGTTTCCAATTCCATTACACAGACCTTCTGATTGAGCAACGTCTGTGGCAATGAGCTTGGGAGAGCTACTTTTATAATTTGATTAGGTTTTCATTGCTAGGGAGGTGATGGGTTTAGATTTGAATTATTCCCCTGTCATTTTCTGTTTATAATATCAGAGCACAGTTCAGTTTTCTTTCATGTTTCTTTTGCAGTAAAAATATATGTTAAATATTTAATTCCTCCCTCAAATATCATGTGATGCTATTTCAGCATGTTTTCAGTCAGGCAGTTTTCAACAACCTGTGGCCATAAGGCAATGAGACAGCAATTGGAGAAGAAGAAAAATTGATGACATTCATATTGACACTTAGCAGATCCCCCCATGGCAATTCATTATTGCTCCTACTACTGCTCTGATTACTTTAGAAGGAACTTGGATGCCCACACCCACCCAGTTTCACTTCTGACCCACAGCACTGCACATTTTTTTTCCCAGCTGCTGGGAATCTGCTCTGACAGTGTCCTGTGACTGCAGGCACGATGTCCAAGTGAGCTTTGTGAGGGTTTCTTTGATTCAGGCTCTGTGCTGCATGACCAGCAGGCAGACTGCTGAAGTTCATGGAAATCTAGACCAAAAGCAAACTGTTGATTATTCCCAGGTTTCAGAATTAGGTCATTTCAGAGTTTATTTATTTGAAAGTTTCCTTTCAAACCAATTAGTTCCTAATTGGTTATTTCAATTGCCCACTGCAAGCTCAGCTGTAAGATCAAATGTTTAGGAGATGATCATGGATCAGATTGAATTTGGTTGATCTCATATGTAAAAACAGACTATTTCAAAATAAGTTTGATTTTTTTTTCTTGATTGGAGTACTATACTCTTCATTTCCTAGTAACCAAAACCGTCAGGGATTAAATGATAACAACAAAAATAACAAAGTTTGATAAAATTTGGAATAAGCTTCCAAATTTTACTTTAGAGAAAAACTCCTGTTGCAGAAAGGATTTGTTGCTAGTGACAGTACACACTGCTGAGCTATCTGACTCCTACTAGCTAATTTTTGAAACCTGCAAGGAATAATTTTGTGCTTCAAGATAATTTCCAGTTTTGAAGCATAACAATACCTCACTTAACATGAAGATGTTATTCCAAAGAGCTGTGACAAATGGTTACTTGGGTTTCATTTCTCATTATAATGAGAAAATACAGGAAGTGCCACCTTTTGGAAGGTGGGTTTGAACAGTGTAAAAATGAGTGTAAAATCAGGGAGTGTAAAATGAGTTTACCCTGGCAAATGCCTAGGTCAGTATGAATTAAAACTTTTCAATAATTACTATGAAACCTTTCTCTGTTAATTGTTCCTTTGTTTAAATTGGTTCTGTTTTGAGCGTTTACACTCCTAATTAGCAAAGTTGTAGTGCAGCAATGCACAAAGCTCCTCCATCCCCTCTATCTCTTGCCTGCACGTGTCCCCATGGCAGCTGGGCACGTATCTGTGGCACAGAGGGACATGCAGAGGGGGACAAGGACCTGAAGGTTTCAGACCAGTATTTATAAACTGACTATGAATACATCAAACTGGAACAATTGCAAAGCTGGACCTTTATTAGTAAAGCATTGGAGTCTGAAACAACCACGTGCAAAAAGCAGCAGGATGTAAAACCTCTGTGTATTCATAAAATGGATCTTGATAGTTCAGGAAAGTCAGGGTAAACTGAGAAGAGAGATCTAAAAAAATTATACCAACAGGGTAGCAAACTCGAAAAATTACAAGAGACTTGATTAAAAGTCCTACTCTGTAATGAATACTATGCTTTCCTAACAGCTTCTGTAATATTTTTGTTTCCTTATTTGTGATGATTTATTAACTGTCAGGTTCCCTCTCCCCACCGATTTTCCTCATCCATGGTAGCCCCGAGGACCTTGCTGGTGGGGCTTTTTTCCATTTGTATAAAATCTCTTGGACATCAGGGGTGTATTTCTGAAATTACTCTGTTTATATCAGTAAGACACTGCTATTTCTTCTGCTGTTATCCCAAATTTTTCATTCACTATGCTGTTTCAGAGTATTTATTAATTCTCCTGTTGTCCACAAACCAAACCAAGGTTTTGTTCTGTTCAGGCTGTGATAATGTTCTGAACACTCACACTTTTCCCACTTCCAAAACCCAGTACATGGAATGTTACTGTGCACAACATGCCATTGGTTATTAATTTGTTTCTGGTGGTTGTTTCGTTATTGGGTTTTTGTTCTGATGTTTTTCAGATTTTTTAGAATTTATTTAAACATGTAACTAGTAAATATTAAATATTCCTGTCACATAATAAAAAATGCTTCTTTTTTGTGTCATGACATTTTGGTTAAGTCACATGAAGATAAGCATTTCACTTTTTTATCTCCTGGTTAAAAGAGAGTTTTTCTAATTGACAAATGCTTTCAAAATCAACCTTTTCAGTTGAAATTCCCACGCATTGTTTCCAAGAGACATGTCTGTCATTGCCACTTCAGCAGAGAATGCATTCTTGAAAGAAATCTTAATTTTTTCACAGCTGTTTGTAACTACAAGTATGGCTTGCAGTGTTAAACACAGTTCAAGGCAAGATACTGCAGGTGCTCTTGATGTACAGGAGAAAGTACAAGAGGCCTGAGTGTCAGGGGATTCATTTCTCTTGTTAAACCAGTTATTCTAAACAACAATTTGAAGGTTTGTTTTTGTACTTCTGAAGAAAATGACATGGAGAGAAAGTGCTAAGCCATTACTAGGTTCAGCATTATTTTTGCTATGTATGGATTGAGATTAGGCTTCTCCTGCAGAAAACCTCCCCTAAGAGGGTATTTGCAGCTACCAGGGATTATCCATATCCACTCACTGCAGCTGCAGGAGCCTGTGCTACATTCTCTGGGGGATTTTTTTTCTGTTGTGCATCTTGTTAGTGCTTTTACTTTCATCTGTTACCAGTCTTTTATCTTGCTACTAGTCATAAAGCCCTTCTCTCTGCAGTTTGAATGAGACAAATTCTCAAAGATTAATGGAAAAAAATCTTGGTGACAACATCTCAGATTTTAAAATTACAGTAGTGAGAAACATTACACTAAAGTTCATAGAATCGGTTTTCTTTTTGTAGTTGTCCTCTAAAATATTTCCTTTCAGAAATGGGGTGACTGAAAAACTTAATTTTCCCATATTCACGTGACATAGATTATGTTCTGTAGTCTTCTAGTTGAATGTCTGATATCTAAAAGCTCTGTTTCCTGTATTTCCCTCTTTTGTTATGTCCATCTCCATTTTTTTACTTACTGTTTTTTTTCATCCCATTTCAGGTCCAAATGGACGTTTCCATGATGTTTAGCTATTCTGACACTTGTTATATTCATTGCTTTGTGCAGTGGAGTGTACAAAACTTTGTTTATCAGGCAAGACTAGAACAGTACTGCACTGGAGTCACTGATTTACAGTCTCAGTGTTTCAGATCATGCAGTGCATGACAGGTATTTCGTGCCCTGTCTTGGGAGCTGTGACTCTGCACCTTTTTCCTTTCTTTTTGTCCTTTTTAATTCTTTATATAATCAGGTTGCTTAGAGAATTAGAAAGTTATGGACCTGTTTTCTAGATTCCAGTTTTAGACACTGCTTCAGGGTTACCATGAGCACCAAAAGATATCTGCTCAGAACAGTTAATTGTACTCTAGTGCTCCCCAAATCAGCCCTCAAGTAATGTTTATTAAAATAAATAAAATTTTAAGAAAGTATGAAGGAGAATATGTGAGTTTTGTAAAGTGTGGGCAAATAAAAGAAAACTGGCTGAATATGCTGTTTCTCCTATCTAACAGTCTTTCCCTCACTGAAGATCTGTGTGAAATTACCTGTATTTCTTTTTGCCCAATCTAAGGCACTTCTAAGACAGCACTACCCAATAGCAGTTTCCATGAATTAGACTGACTAGTCAATAATTTAGATTCATTAGTGGAAAGCAACAAAGGCCTCTCTTCACTCCCATGGGAGTTTTACAGAAAACAGGCAGGAAATGCTCATCATCAAGTGGAAAAGGTACTGAAGAACTGAACTTCAAAATACATTGGACTTTAAATACAAATCTCATTTATAGGTCAAGAAATAACTTAAGTCTTTAAACTTTAATGTGAAAATTAAGTTCTTCCTGCTCAGAGAGCTGGGAGAACATTTCCTGGTTCAGTACTTTATGTAGCCAAATACTACAGAAGCTGTTGGGGTTTAGATGTCTGTTTTAATTCTGTCTCTCCCTCTTCTAATTTAGAACCAAAAGAGTTGAAGAGTTGAACTATCTTACCACCATTCTGTCTTTCACATTTGTGTCCTAAAGATGGGTTTTTTGCATCTTTGTCATTTTGTTCGTATCAGTTCCACAACTTCTTTCTTCTACCCATAGACTCTGGGCTGTCTTGTGTATTGCCAAAATTCCTGTGGGATGTTCCAGCAAATGTAAAATATTGTGACTTACCATTATTTTCTATTGCTGTAAATTTCTATTGCTGTAACAGGATCAAATATGAATATACTCTGTGGTTTACAGGGTTCCTCTCTCCTCTGGCATGTTCCTCTGAAAGAATGCATGAAACAATCATTTTACCAAAACTTCTGTGACAGCTTATTCAACTACATCATTCAACTACAGGGTTTTATAGATTAATGATAAACCAATACAAACCAAAAAACGGTAATAGAAACATTGGCACATTCTCTAAAAATAATCATCCTGTAAAGATGAACTTAAAAATTAAATGCATTTGCCTTACATACAAGGTATGCATTCCTATGACAGATATTTTGCCTTCACTGCAACTGTATATAGGCATGTTCTTTCCACTGCCTAGTCTGTGATTACAAACTGGAATATGATCTTGTGCACTTAAGGCACGATGGAAATTCAAGAACTGTGTCAAATAAAGGGGCAAGGCTAAAATATTGATAACCTTTCAACATCACTGGCCAATCTAGAAAGCAGGAAGAGAATCACGTGGTGACTGAAAAACATCTCTTACCCACATTACTCCAAATGAATTAGGTGTATTTCACACAAATAAAAGATGACATTAAAAAAATAAAGACCGCTAACTTGTTCATTACAAAAATCCCAAGCTGATGAGATTGTGCCTTTCTGTTTATTGTGCAGTCAGTTTCTTACTCACAGCTATTAAAGGGTAAAGGCAGGGCTTTCCATCATTTATCTTTTCTTACTATGTTAATGTCATAGCAGTGGGTGGGAATTGTCCAAGGGAAATGGCATTGCAAGTAAAGATAATGTTGTAATTCAATCATATTTGTCTGACCATTTTCTTGCATTGAATTGTCCAGATTTAAATAACTGTCAACAGGCAGTATGATTTATATAACCATTACTATGACTTTCTCTTGTTCTGATCTCTTACCAAAATGTACCTATTCATTAATAAAAAGCTACTGCTTGAATAAGGCCAGGCACAGACACACTAATTTATGCTCAGTGGACTGAACCTTGAATAGAACATATCAGTGAATGTTCTGGCTGTGTTCTTTCCTAGCATTTTCAGAAAACCCTTCATATACAAATATGAAGTGAGGTAGCAGTTTACCCCCGATCTGCTATACCTAATCCCAGGATTAATTCTGTATGCCCATCAGTGGTGAAGCAAGATGCATTTAATAGCCCATTAGCCTTTCAGCATGATAATTTTCACGTCACTTATCCTGCTGGGTTAATTGCTTTAAAGTGGATATTATTGACCTCAATCCTAGTGGCAAACAGAGAAAGTCTTATTCATCTCCCAAATGTACATTCTTAGAGTCTTGTTTCTTTTGGTCCTGACAATAAATCCACTAGACTATGTGTTTGTATATTATAATTTATACCCTATTGGCCCATATTTAAGAGCTTACTGAAGCAACATCTTTCAGCTATTATTACCCACGACTGGAATATTAAATTCTGTTTCTTATGTAAAGAGAAATGTTGCAAGCATAAAAAATAATTGTTTTACCTCTTGTTAAGAAATTAATTTTAATGATAAAAGCTGTAGCAGGTGCAGCAGGGATTAAGCACTTCTGGAATAAACAGCTGGCCAATATATTTCCAACTGCAGAAGTCTGGTCATTAGAAGGAAAGAATGAAGAACAAATTTGGACAGAGAAGCTGCAGGAAAGGAAATTCAGGTTCTAGCATAGAGAAACAGAAAAATATGTAATGAAAAAGAAAATCCAGGAGTAAAACTGAAGTGAAGCGGTTTTATTCATATGTATTATTTGTGGATATTTCCCTTTAGTGATTTAGAGAAAACACAGACCAGCTGCTTTGAGGGAATTAATGCTAGTTGTGAGCAGCAAAAAATAGAAAAAGCAGGAGTGGAAGAGGAGCACAGGTTACGTTATTGCTTGTGGGGAGGTGAAACAGAATTACCATAGCCTGTTTTTAGATCCGTACGTGTCAACAGTGTTACACACAGTTATACTTAGGGCCTTGTATTCCTTAGGTTCTGACCAAACAGGAGGGTAAGATTGAGATATTTGATTGTAGGAACCCCAGGTGTGCCCACAGGCTCTGGAAGAACCCGAATCCCACAGATCTCATTTGTAACACAGTGTATCCTCACACACCCCTGAAGTCTCATTCTGTAGTTTCCTGGGGTAAATTTGCTCTATAAGATGCAGAATGGAGAAGCTTGGTATTTACAAAAAGTGGTTTCTAAACCACATAAATGTGAACATAGGTAATTCATCCACTAGTGTAAGCCTATCTTGGCTCAATAGGCTTATCAAACACCAGAATAATGGCAGGACTGTTTCTTCACAAAGCAAACTGGAGCCATGGGATTCCTACTGAACTTTCTGATTGACTTAAACAGCGCTAGGATTTTCCCTGGGAGCTCAGTTCCACATTTTACTGACAATGACAATGTCAATGACAGTGATGTCGTTTTTATTAGCAGCTGTTCCTGTGTGACATTCACATGAGTTCAGTCGTGACACGAGCAGTCGGAGCTGCTTGTTCCTGCTTCAGTTACAAACCACCTTTGACTCTGGTTGAAACAAAACCTGGCTGCATGTAGCAACTCTCTGCTGCAGCAGGTATGTGCCTAATCACTGGTCTCTGAAGGATTTTCCAGGAAAAAAACCCAACAACTTGTTTTTTAACCTTCAATATTTTTTTTTCCCTAAATTTAGGTCATTTGCTTTAGGTCATTTAGGTCATTGGCAAAGGTACAATGTTAGCGTGTTTCGTAAAAGGCAAAATAAATGAAACCTTCTGAATACCAAGAATATCAGCATTTCATAGAGAAGTGAAAAATTAAAGGAAGCAGTGAGAATTTGGTCCTTATAAGACTGGAAATATTTCCTGTTTACTCTTAAGAAGCTCTATTTAAGCACTGGTGATTATTTAGTGATGTTTATTTTTCATATTGAACAGCTCCTGCCATCCATACTAGGAAAGAAATTAGAGCATTGCCTTCTGTGTTTAAAACTTAGAACTGGTTGATCAGCTCATGTAAATTAGCATATAGCACATCCAGAGGAATCAGAAGGACAGATTACTGATGCCGAACACCTAGTCCTAGATTTTTTTAACTTAAACTATGAGGAAAATACAGTGGATCAGATCTTGTTCCTACGTGTACTGACGTCAGGGGCACAGAACTTGACCTTAAATACATTGTATTGGGTCATTAAACCTTAAAAGATTTTAATCACGCATAGCGTTGCTAGGGTGTTTTGTAAATGAAATCACTGAAATATAAAGTGCATTGACTTTTTTCTTCTAACATTGATTTCGCACAGTTAGGCACCTTTGTGTGGAACAAACACTTATTTTGTGGATCAGGGGCTGACCTGGGTTTCCTCTCGGGTACCAGAAGTACGTGACTGCTGGCTCTGCTCTCTGCCCTGCTGGGGAACCGCCAGCCGGGCACCAAATTCCCGAAGGAAAACTGCATTTCTCACCTCCGTCTCAAGACAGCCAGACCCCGTGGGGAGGGTTCTCCCCACAAATCCGCTGCCTGCTGCAGTCCGCCCTGGCGATCCTCACGGAGCCTGGGCCACCAGCCCGTCCCCCGGGTCATCCCGCCGCCAGGACCCCCGGGCACCCGAGCTGGGACCGGGAGCGCCTCTGCTCTCGCCACGCTCCGTGACTGAATTTCCAGACTTTTGTCCACAGAGGGACACTGGCAGCGCTGGGGTGGGGACGAGGCACGTGGTCATTCGTTCACGGAGCACCTCCCGCTCTCCCCAGCCGTCCTGAGCCCACTGCCCACGAGGGGCTGAGGGGACTGCCTGGCGCTCACCCTGCGGTGTGAGGGGAAGAGCCCGCCCCGAGCACCCCGCTGGGAGGGGAGGCGATCCTCCCCGAGGAAAGTCTAACTGCACTCACTTTTTATTGATATTTTTCCATCGGAATTCTCCATAGGACTGACCCCCCCGCCCCGCCGGGTCAGGCGGGGTGACTCGGCCCCGCCGGAGGCGCCGCCCCGGGCCGGGGTCGCGGCGTGAGGGGACTGAGGGGGTGTAGTGCGTCCTCCCATGCGACAGGGGGCGCTGCAGCCGGCGGGCGCGCAGGGCTCCGCCGCCATCTCCTCGCTGAGCTCATAAAGGTGTCGCGCAGGTTCCGCCCGGGCTCGTCATTCCGCCGCCCCGGGCCCGGTGCCGCTGCCGCCGCCGCTGCTTCCCCTGAGCCGCGGCCCCTGCCCGCTCCCTCCCTCGTGGGGCTGCCGGCCCGCGGCNCCGGGGCACGCGTCCGCAGGGCGGCGGCGGCCGGGCGGTGCAGCCCCGCCGCGGGTCTCGCAGCGCCGCCGCTCCCCCTGCGCTCGCCCTTCCTGTGGCCGGCTTGGCCACGTCGGAGGGCAGCGGGCAGGGGGCTCTCCCGGGGAAGAGAGGGAGGCCGTCGGGAGGCTTTCCCGGGCGCGTTCGCTGGAAATCCCCGGTGCGGAGGTGGCCGCCGCTGGCAGGGTGCGCGGCGCTGGGGCGCACGGCAGCCCCGCGGGCCGGAGATGATTCTGGGGCGGCTTCTCCGGCACGTAGGGCGAGCGCGCAGGGGCAGCCGGAGCACCGCCACCCCACGGGAGTGTCGGAGGGGTGGTTAATTAAGCAAGCGTACGACAAGACTTGTGGAAAGGGAAGGGGCACGTGGCTTAGCAGTTCACTGTCATGACAGCCTTGAAGATGAGGGGATACTAACCCTGTCGTGAATGCGTTTACAGATACTACTTAAACGTTAAGTTAAACCACCAGCACAGCTTTATGTGCATCGAGTTCTGCTTGGTGGTAGTTTGTAAGACAACCCTTTAAGCTCTGTCTCAGTCTGTAAACTCCAGGCCCAATGGTTTAAGAGACTTAATCAGAAAAGTAGAAGCTGGTTGGGTTTTTTGACTTTACATCGACTGTTTCCTACAAACTATATATATAAACCTTGGAAAGGGATTGGCGCTGATAAAGTGATTGCATTTTTTCTGTTCCTCATTCCTGTATGGGCCTTCCCACTACTCCTCCCTTTTCCACCCATCCTTCCCAGAGATAGTGTGTATGAAACTAAGAGTTGAGGTCAGTCAGTTGTGAATTTCAGTCACATATCCAGAATTTGGGAGAAAGACCCTGCTGTCTTCAGTGCTGCTGTCTCCTTAGCTGTATGTGTTTGCTTTTATATGATTCTGTAGCACTGTGCTAATGGAATGGAACAGAATCAGAGTAACCAAAGAAGTAATAAATAGTATATCAGAGGATACAGATTGGTGTTTCTAAAAGGCAGTCAGCTGCCTGAACTAATTTCTGTCCCCTTACTACCCCAAACAGCCCTTCCAAGTAAGGTCTTGTGTTTTAGAACAAAGTTGGTAATTATGTTGAAATGCAAAGCAAATATATTAGTTCTTTGCTGAATTTACATGGAACAAACTGTATTTTATACTAATAGGGAGCTAATTAGACTTGGAATTCTTCTACTTCATGTAGGTTTCTGAACAGATGATGCAAATACAGAAAATACATTTAGGTTGTGAAATTGAAAAGAGACTCTAGTTTTTCACACAAACATGCGACTCCATCAGCCAGCTCTGGCTATTGTTTGCTCTCTTAGCAAACTGTTATTTGTGCTGGCATGTGAAGCTATTTTAAGCTACTGCACTGAGCTTATTTAGTGGTTGCACATGTTCTTACTGGGTTAAACTGAAAGTGTGGTAAAGCTATACCATGAGAATGTTTGTCTTTGTTTTTCAGGCTTCTTAACCTTAACAGACAAGTATATTGTGAATACTGCTGAGATGCTTAGTGTGGGTTCAGAAGAGTCTGTTCCTTTTATCTGCTGGCTGGGAGGTATGGACTACTAGCATAGTCCAATTTACAGCAACCAAAAGGATGTACAGGCAGTGAAACAGCTCATAAGCAGGGGACAGTTGCCACTTGGTGTTGGCCATCATTTGCATGTTACCATGCTTAAAGGAGGAAGACTATCTGCAAAAACATGGTTAATGTATTGGTATTGCAATAAAATGCAAATGTTTTTTTCATTCTAAATATGCAGTGTTTTTGTCTTGCTGCAAAAAAGCAGCCACAAACAACGTTTGGTTCTTACAGCTAGTAACACCTACACTTACAGCTGGAGTAAATGACTATTAAGAGGACTTAAAGTTTCCCTCCAAAATAAATTTGGACTCATTCTTTCATGTCAACTTGGAAAAACTTCCATAAGTTTTGTGTGCAGGATCATATGCATTGGTTAACACCTTATGACCTAGTCAGTGGCATGTTTATTTGTTAGTGATGAGACTTGGTGTAGGTCATGTCTGTTTCATAACTAGAAACTTATTTTTAACACTGTGTCAGAACAGTTCTTCAAACAACTTGTTTATTTCCAAATGCTTTTCACTGAAGAATTTCATGGTGTAGGGAAACGACTTGGGAACAAACAACATAGTGGCAAATATAAAAAAGTACTGCTGCTTTTGTAGTTCTTATTGGCTGTTTGTGTTCTGCCTCATAGTACTTGCTTTACTGTAAGGTTTTAGTAATCTTAGTACTTTATCTTGTTTATGCTATGTGAATGACTTTCATTGCTTCTTGTTTTAATTTTTTTTTTCCTAATCTACTACAGGAAGCATTCTTGGAGTCAAGTAGACTAGTTTTTTCAAGTATGAAGTGCCCAATGCAAGATTAAAATACTAGATTTAAAAAGTCTCCTTCGGAAAGGTTTCTCAATTAATTAAAAGTGATTGCTAACATCAGTATCATCTTAAATAAGCATGTTATTCTAGATACAGTTAACTAAACTCTTTTAAACTGTAGTATAACTTTTTTTACTAGTTTTCTAAAGTGTTTGTTCATTGTCCTGGCAAGAACTGTCTAGTCACATCCAAAATCTTAATTCTGGATCCATCCTGAATTTCCTTTAAGTATTTCATGTGTATCAAAAGAATGATGCTAAGTATTACTAGATTTAGCTTTAAAAACCTACTATTCCCTCTACTCTTTCCCAAAATAGTGTGTCTACCTCTTTCATATGCTGCTAAAAACAGTGATAGAACTAGTGGCTTTGCTAAAAAGATCTGTTTCTGACTTAATGTTGAAGGTGAGTCTTGTCAAGTCAGAAGTGTGGATGACAGGAGGTTTTTTCCATAGTACCTGGGGTTTGGGTGACTGGTCAGATCAGGCTCACCAGAGCAGAAGTTTTGCTGTGCAAAATGGTGCATGTAGGAGAAAGTTCATGCACAGTGGTGTGAATTTGCTTCCTCTTAAAATAGTTCCACTTGTCCCCTGTGTTTAAATTCTTCATGTGGGCAAAAAAAAGTGTGCTAGCATCACACAAGGTAACTCAGCTTTTTGGTGTTGTACAAGAATCTAGGATATCTGGAATTATACACAATTTCTGCCCTGAGAGCAGGAGGAGGTGCTCTGGAGAAGCAGTGTGCTCAGGTCAAGATTACAGTCATACACCACAGGAAGATTTCTCTTTATTACAGCAAACCTGCATCTTGGGAAATGTTGGCAGGGAGATTATTTTGGTTTGACAGAAGTCCTTTGATTCAAAGGATTGTGTTGGTAGCTATGACTATTGTTTTCCTGGATGCTCCCTTGTGGCCTGCTGACAGTGACATCCTTCCCTTTGTCTTATCAAATGCCTCTCTGCCTTGTATCTCAGCTGTCTGTGCATCTCTGCTTTCAAGTACTTCTGTAGCACTCGCAGTCAGCCCGCTCCCAACTTTGATAAAAAGAACATGTTTTTCACTTCACCAACGGAAAATATCTCTGTTTAACAGTCTGCTTGCACATGTTTTGTATTATATAATTTTTTTATTTAATCTTGACTCTTTTTTGTATCTGCTGATGTGATAATTAAGGCACTCCTATCCTTGCTCTCACTGCCCTCTTAACTCCCTCCCAACTTACTTAGGAAGTCTCTTGTTCAGCAACAAGGAGTGTTTAGAACATAATAGGTACTTTGAGAAATGCTAAAGCCCTTTTATGCTAATTTTTTACAACTGTTGGCCTTCTTCTAGCTGCTTGTAATGCTCCTAGTTGAAATTTTAAATTTAAAATTTTCATGGGTAGGGGACTTCTGTATCAGCCAGATAGAAGTATTTGATGGCTGATAGAATAGTAACAAACTATAACATCTCTGTGCAGTGGTGATAAGTTGCTGTTCTTTCCCTAGAATAAGTTTAGCAGAAATTAAAACAGTCTAAATAAACAGTGCTAGAGTGAAGGTGATTGAGTTAGCATGACTTTTCAGTCCTTTTTTTTCCTTTGGAGCATGTTTGGAAAATGACTCCATGTGTTCTGGGTCTCTGTGTGTGTGTATATATATATATATTTAAGGATATTTTCTTTGTTACTATATTTCTTGTTTTCAGTTGCAAGGCAGGAGAGCAAAGGAAATGTGTCTATACCACAGTGAACACTGTGCAGTTCAGAAAGAATGTTTGGTTATTTTTTAAGAAAAAGCCTAAATTAACATTAACTCTGCCTCAAAATGTGTGTATGAGTCGTCTGCTATTAAAAATAAATGAGCTTGTGAGATGGCGGAGGGTCTCTAGGGAGGTCTGCAAGTATCAGGAATGGCCAGTGCTGCTTATGTTCCTTTTTGCTAATTACAGTAGCACAGAAATAATAATGAATGCTGTGACACCGGGTTTTCTGGTGCTTGTTTTCTGGACATCTGGGTGTGTGGGGTGCTCTTACCATGGCTTGGTATTTGACTTGCCTCATTAACTTCCTGCATTTTAGGGGATCAGATTTTGCTGGCTTAGGTTCGAGGTGGTGTTAAAATCTGATCCAGGGGACATTAGCAGCGTTGAGCAGCCCACCATTCCTCCCACGAAAGGGACCCTCTGTTCTGCCAGAGCTCACTCTTCACATTTTTCTCTCCTCCCAGCCCTAGCCTTTGCAGTCGGCTGCACTGCCAACAATCACAAGTTCAACTATAATTTGCCGCTAAATTATGTTAGAAACAAATATCCACTGCTTGTTGACTGTGTTTTGAATGTTTAATGTTTCAACTGCCAGACTGCAGAATCCCGTGTCAGTGGCCTTAAAGCTTCCTTTGTTTGTGAGAGCACCAGTTTAACAATGCCCTCTGGAGAACAGAGGTCTCATGTTCTCTGAAGCTGCCCCTACACTAAGCTGTGACTCAGTGAGGGTCAGTGGAGGAGATTCTCCGGGCTGGAATCTCTGGTCACAGTGCTCTTCCACAGAAATAATCATTGCTGAGCGTGGAGAAGTTGGCAGTGATGAGTGGGATCTCTGTGTGGGATGTTCTAGCTCTGGTGTGCTGGATAAGTGCAGATGGCAGAATTGTCTTACTCTGTCATCCTTCCCCAGGGCCTCTTGGGAGGAGAGAGCTGCAGTCTGGTTTAAGTGCTGAGGTAGCGTTTGGTTGCTGCCTTCCCCAGGAGCCCTGTTGTAGGGAAGGGAGTAACTGGTACTGCTGCACAGGGGCAGGTTGCAAATACTTGTTCAGGGTCAATTTAAATTTAGGCATGGATAATTTGCACTAAGGGACTGTAATCCATTCTGTCCCCTGTTACATAGGGAGTACTGTAAAGCATTAGGACTGTGTGAAACACTTGTCAAATACAAGGAAATAAATAAACATTTTTCCTATGAAAAAGGAGGTTTGTTAATTCCTCAGAAGGGATAATTGTACTTGGCTGTCTACCAATAAGCTTCCCCCATGTGTAGATGAGGTGTTTGTGAATCATTTTGGTCATTAAATGGTTTCTGTAAGGTAAGGAAGGGTTGGTGCTTGAATCCTGTTTCAAAAATTGCACAACTGCTCTGCTTTAGGGAAATTCCAGGCAATTCATGGATGTTAGTTAGAAATCATAAAAAAAATAGAGTTTGCTGTTCTAATGGTAGAATCAAAGTAATTTATCTAAGGAAAGTAATGCTTGGGCTGTGTTTGTGTGCAGCTTCTTGTCTTGAATTCCTTGTTCTGGGCTGACTTCTTAGGCTGCTTTAATATAAGAGGAAGCTTTACATAGGTTCCCTGCATCCTTTGCATCTTCAATGGACATAAATACTTGAATGTACAGTATTGCAGCTTTATAGTTTACTTTAAATTATGGCTGTTAAAGTTTTGTTCAGAATTTCCAATACTCCTGGACCACTGACATGGCTCTCTTTCATCCTGCCAGACATCTGACACCTCAGTGTGGTGATCTGATCTTTAGGGGGGATGTCTTCCTTCTTTTAGCAGGATGGTGTAAGAGAAATGTGAATTCCTCTTGTCCCATGTGGATATAGTGTGTATATAAGGAAACCTTATATGTCTGAACTCTTCTCCTGGAGAGAGAGGCAGGGAGGAAGTCTCTGGTGAGATTTAACAAAATCTTATCTGGGCCTCAACCATGTTTAATATTGCTGCTTAATAGAGCTGAAGATACTGAGGATGTCAGTGTTTGCTGCTGTGAATGCTCTGAAGAGCCCTGGTAGATCAGTGTAGAGTAGGTAAGTCTTAAAGAACTTGTGCAGTGCCTTGAAATTGGCAAACACAGGTACAACAGGGCACTTTACTTACTGCAAAAAGGAATTTCCAGCAGGAGCTAGTGGGAAAGTTGAGGTATACTGCCTGTGCTGAGAAACATGTGAATGTGTTAGTGAATAGCTCTGGCTTTTAAATAGCCATTAAATAGTTTAAAACTACCTAACTGTGCTGCTGTTGTAATTACTAGGAGGAGAGTAAATTGAACAGACTGAGGCAGACAGAACTGCTTTTATACTTACTGTAAAAGCAAGGGACAGTAATTGTCATATAACATTTGATGGAGCAGATCTGTGTGAAATGCCACGTGGATGCCATATTTGTTTCTATGCTGTCACTCAATATGTGATGCTATAAGTGCCATTTAGTGAAATGTAATTACTTGCATGCACAGACTGAGAAGGTGTTTCTTTTAAAAGCCAAAAATAAGCAAAACCTAATCCTAGCACCAGCTCTGAAACAATGAATTTTAACTGCATAGAACTCCTACAGGTTTCTTTTAAATTACATCATCTTAAAATGAGCACTTACTTTAAAAAAAAACTTAGATAACATTATAGTATTTTAATAAATGTAGTTTATTTGTGTAGATGATACAGCTAGATGAAAGATGTTAAATTAGTAACTTGAATTTACCAAGAAATTTAAATGTTTTGAGAGAAGGTAGTTTAATCAACTATCGTAAAACCTCTCTCACCAACTTTAGTGAAACTTCTGCCTTGTTGAGGTGCTGAATTGTGGAGTCAGCTGCTCTGATTTCAAAAGTCTGCTGAAGCAAATGGTATTCTGGTAAACTGATTTTATATGCCTGTAGGTTTGTAAATGACTTCTGCTTTTAAAGTATTCAAAATGACTGCATTTTGTTGCAAAATACAGTTAATTGTTTATCCAAGTGTTTCAAACAGTGATTATCTCAAATTTGTTTTCTCATTAAACTTAGGCTAAAATGTTACTGCTTAGTGTTCTAACCTATTCAATTTATGATTAAAAATGTGGAGTTCTTTAACACAGGATCAGAATTGTCTTACAGGTACACTTGAATTTAGGTGTGAAGATGAATTTCCAAGCTAAATGCATAACAGTATTTTTCCCATTAGACTTACTTGGAAAACTTGAAGTGCTAAAATTTTTCTGCCAAAGTTGAATATAATGTTAATATTTGGAATATCAGATTGTTGTCGTAGGCTGTTCTGATGGATAACAATTTAATTTATAGCCAATGTTCTTGGGATAATCACAGAGTTTAAAGAAAACCGCTGGCTGTCCTAAATTAGATGTTAGTGTTGTTGGTTTTTTAAAAATTCTTAAAAGCAATCTGAACCAAATTTAGAATTAAAAGTGTAGGAACAAATACAAACAATACAGCTATCAGTTGATTTTCTTAGCAATTTGTTAGGCCTGTATTGCATCCCTGGAAAGCTTTTTGTGTGCTCTGGTATCTCATGG
>VYZP01015233.1:0-27837 GCA_013400635.1 Hypocryptadius cinnamomeus | reverse complement strand
GCTCCGCGCCCCGGCCCCGGCCCCGGGAGGAGGCGCGCACGGGCCCGCGGGCGCTGAGGGCTCGGCACACGCAGCCCTACGCGCCGGGGGCCGCAGGGAACCCGCACATGGGCACGTCCTGAGCCCTGAGATAATCGTCTGCTTTTTGTTTTAATTAAATTAGAGCACTTGTGGCCGTGCAGACGCTGCTCGATGCAGCTCCAGCCACACGGCCATCTGGCTCTGTCTAAAGTTGCTTCCAACTTTGGCAAACGCTTCCCAAAGGCGCGGGGAGCTGCTGGGAGCGAGTCCCAGGGGAGAGCCCGAGCACCCCGCGCTCCCGGGCCCCTCCGAGCAGGGCAGCCTGGGGCAGGGAGGGACCCTGACACAGACAACGCCTACACAAGATGCTTGAGTTTTCAAAAAAAACCCCAAAAAACATGTAAATATTTTCACTGTATGGAATCATCCAAAATCCATCTTTAAGATGGGGTATACAGACTATAAGGAAGGATTCTTTTGGAAACACAAGTCCAGGGTTCCTTTATATTGTATAATACAGTTTTGTATGAACAAAGCACACATACGTGCCCATACAAGACAGGGCAGAGAAGGGGAGAAGACCTCAGCAACTTTGTCACATCACAAAAACGTGAATTATTCAATACAGCAAACAGACTGCAACTTCCAGCACAGAGATCCATCAATATTTGCACACCATCAATGCCTCACAGGCCCTTTTGCTTTCTTCACTGAGCAGGGGCATTAACTAACATTGGCTCTTAATGAGGCATACATTTTTTTTATTTTCTACAAGTGAACACAGCTGGTTATTCACTGAGCTTCTGCTAAGTCAGATACTGACTTCAATCCAGGGAAAAAAAGGTTAACACACAACCACGTTTCTCCACCTCTAGTTGTGTCTACTGCCAATGCTGTGAATTCTCCCTGCCTTCCTCCTGACAAAAGCAGGAAAATATTTCAGGATAAGGAAAAAAATGGGTAAAGTTCAATTCAGCCATTTGCAGGGAGAGAAAGCAAGTTGCAGAAGTCTGGTTCATTCTGCCAAGCACCTCGTGTGTCAGTGAAACTCTCTGAACTAAAAAGATCCACAAGGGTGATAAACTGACTGCAGCTGAATACTACAATCAGATAAAAATCTCTGTGTAATGTCCATTATCTCAGGACATAACTACTGTAGTGTCTATAAATATACAGAATATATACATGCTGACAAAAAATATTCCCATCTCAAGCTTCAAATGCTTTTTCAGTGAACTCTTCCAGTCAATTAGACTACTGTGCTCAGAGTATGTTGGCAAATACATCCTGAAGTTTCCATCTGCTGAAGAACACTTGCATTTTTACTGCAAGTCAAACTACGCATCCAGAACTGTTTAACTATGCAGCAAAGCTAATGATATCTGAAGCAAACTCCTCTCCAATACAAAAGGCGGAGCAGCAGCAGCTGCAAAAAAGAACATCACTATGCTGCAGACTATTAAATTGCCAGGCCTGCAGAGTCACTGGCGGCTTCCTTCTTCCCTAGGGACCACAAAGACCCATTTCAGTCCCCAGAGAGTCCGTAAGAACCTTTGATTTGCAGCTAACAATGCCGTTCCTTAAAGCTTCTCACTAATGTTCAGGACTCTACAGATGAGACATGCTAAAAGATCTTCAGATCTTTGCATGTGCTACTTCTTATAGTGCACTAGATAAAAAACACTACTTCACAATAATGTGAATAATGTACAACTTAGAAAAGTTGGAAAAGACACTTTTAGCTTACAGACTTGAAGTAGTAAGAGAACCCTTTAAAAAAATAATTTTAGCATGCAAACTTTTGAAACATCAGAAGTACTTCCAGGGTAACTGCAGTCAATTCTTTGAAGACTATCACCAACGTACTTGTAATTGCTACTGCACCTCCACGCACACATACCCAGTTTTCAAAATAGTAGTGTTAGAGACGAAGAGCATGATCATGCCCCCTTCAAGTAATAACTATTATCTACCTATATATAAGCAACTGGAAAAATGTTAAAAACATCAAGCAGAGAAACCTAACTTGACTGTGTAGCATTGGCGAGAGGCTGCTCTGTGTTCAGCTGCCCTATACTTGTACACAGCAATGTAACAAAAAATACATACGTAATATTAACTAGTGATGTTTACTAACACTATTAACATTTATCAGTAGAAGTAAATCATTAACTTTGTCCACCAGCACATGGGTAAGACAAAAGCAACAATATGATCAATAAAACTGAGGAACACCACTGCAAACGTCTGTTCGTAGACAAACTGGTCCCTCCATAATGAGTCACTAAATGAATTTGCTCCTGGCTCACTTCCCCACAAATCAAAAGGATAACAATTGCATTTTACTGAAAAGGAAATTATTTGTCCTACACTCAGTTACATCATTGGGAATAAAATCTTGACTGCCCAATGCTTGAAACGTATCACTGTATCTGCTCTACATTTAGTGTATGAAAACATTGTTTCTCACATTTGGTACATTGATTGACCACACAGGATCAGGCCATAATTCCATCAGCATATCAAACTTGAAACCACATAAGTTTACTTTCACCAGGATAAAATATCAACCTAAAATGGAAGAATTTGAAAGACTGCTGAAAAAAATGCTATGTTGTTAGCAATAACTCTGTATTTGCAGGAACTGCTACCAGGTAACTATTCCAAAAGCTCCTGAAGTCCAAAGCAAGTTTTTGTTTTGTGGTTGCAATTTTTCTAATCCTCATTTAAGCCAAGCAACAGCTGCTCTGAAATTTGTTTTCTTAAGAGAATCATGTTACAGTGAAATGAATCATAGCTGGATAAGTGGTACTGTACAGGGTACAGTTGTTTACTCCATTTTTCCTTGGTGACAAGTCAAGGGTTAATCTTATGACTCAGCCTGACAAAACAAGTCAGCTGGAGACAGGGCCAATTTTTTAAACTTGATTTCAGACAGACATGCCGTCAGCAGAGGAGCACTGAACTGACATGCACTTTGTAGCCCGAATTGTTTCCACTCATGACCCTGTAGTGTGTGTCAAAAACAATAAACTGCCTGTTCCTAAAGTATGTAAAGAGATTATGAAAGCTGATGCAGAGTGAAATACTGACCTAAAAATAAATGAAGCTACCTGTAAGAGAATATTTTCAAAGATTATTTTAACACTAAGAGATTTTGTGAATGAACCACATGCTCTCCCTGAAAACAAACTTTTATGTGAAATACATTTTTGTTCCATTTGTCAGTCACAAAGCAAATACACCATAAAGCATATGTAATTCATCACTTGAATTTATAAAAAATAAACACAATTTCCACAGATTACTGGATGTTATACCATATGAAAGACAGTTACATAACTGTCTCAACAGATGAGCCATTCTCTAGTCAAACATATTCCAAAACACTGAAATATCAAAATGCTTTAAAAAGGTTAATGCCTTTGATCAGTTTTGTTATTTTAGATGTGTCTGTTCTAACACAAAAAGCACCAAATCTTTTTCAATTATGTGCTACTAGAAATTAAAGTTCCTCTTTCACCAACAAAAGCAACTGTGATGTGCAAACCCAAGTATCAAGTATCTCCTTGTGGAGAGCTAGCTTCAGTCTTGTTGAAAAAAAGACAGTAACATGGTGAGAGCCCAAGCCTGCTTTCGATGGGGAAGCCACATCTTCTGTTCTTACCAACTTCCATTATTTTCTTAGGGGCTAGGCTAACCTTCTAGCTTTGGAAATAAGGCAAAGGTAACTGTCCTAGAACTCTCTCCTTTCCACCCCACACTGTCCAAGGCTGGAACTTCTTATCAATTTCAACCACGTTCAACACAGGAACAGAAGTTTCACAAGTGATAAAGTTCTTATCAGTTCTAAGAAAACGGGAACCTGAACAGGAGAGACAGACTGGAACCAATACAGAACAACCTGTTGCTATCTAAAATATAAAAAGTAATTTTGAGCTGTTTGTCCAGCAAAAATTCAGAAAAAAAAAAATCTAAACATCTTTGGGTTCCCAATATAACTTATTTTAAAGCCAAACATTTATGATGATTAACTATAGCAAAGCCAGAGTTAGGACCATTGCTAAGCCACGCATTGAATATGCTGCATAATGTAGCTGTCAGGATAGACAAGATTTCAAGCTGTAAGAAAGAAACCTGGCTGTTTTCAGGGGAAAACACAATGCTTATTATACTGTCCTCTATGTAATTCATCAGCTAAGTAAATGTTAATTTATTTTAAAATCCTGGAAGGATAGCCTTCTGTGTTAACCAGCCACTAAGCATGCTGCTCAGCAGAGATGGAGCAGATGAGCTGTATGGAAGGCAATTTAAAATAACCCAATAGACTAAATTTTATAGGCAATCCCTCCTGCCAATATCCAAAGGATGATGTTTTATGCAAATTAATTTGCTAATCTACACAAGAGCTAAAGTAGTTTGGTGGTTTTCCTTTTCAAAGGGTTTGTGTTTAACTGCATATTTAACATTCATGTTACTATAACCAGGGAAAGAGTTTGAAGGGATAGCGAATAGACAGTAAATACTAATTAAATAGATATTAATTGCTATCCACTACTTTCACCTTGCAGTGTTACAAGGTTGAGGGGAAAGTATTGGGGATTTTGTTGTTTATTTCTTTTTTTTTTTCTGCAAAAAACTTCAGTTAGCTGTGGCAGACATAGGTAAAAAAACAATGGTGTTTTTTTTTTAATAACAGGAAACTGCAGCTAGGACTTTTCTGTTTCAGTAGTTCTCTAAATAACAATGAATTTATTCAATGTTCAAGTTGAATTTATCCAATTTTATGAGATATTTAAATTACTAAGCAAATATTTTCTTGGAATGGGAAGAATGAGGAAAAAAGTGCTGCATATCCCATTTTCCACAATCAATCACAAAATAATTTCTTAGAGGAAGTTTCAAAATTTGTTTCAAAACCATTCAAATATAACTTTGATAGGATATTGCTCAAGTTCAGAAAGTTCTATTATTTTTCTGGAAATATAAAGGACTTACAGTTTGAAAGCCCCTATAGGAAGGTCNGCTGGCGCCCTCGGCCTGCAGGGGGCTCCAGAGGCCCGACCTGCGCCCGGCCCGGCCCGGCCCGGCCCGCACACGCCGCCGAGGCCGGGGCAGGAATCGGCGGTCAGGGCTCTGGAACACGGCGAGGCCCAATGCTGAGCGCTAGCTGCGCCTCGGCATGGAGCGCCTTGCGTCCCTCCCCTTCTCCCGGGCTCCAGCTCGCTGCTCGGCTAAACTGCTCTGCGAATGAAGCCGAGAGCTATCACAAGCCAAACGGGCAATCCTTCTGTCATCCAGAATCAGGAACCCGCCCGTGCCTTACAGAAAGGAAGAACTAACAACTAATCCTAGCGATCAGTGCCAGTGGAATGAAATCCCAAAACTACATCTCCAAGACTGAACAACTTGCTTGCTTTATAAAACCTGATGTCACAAGCACTGTGGCACTAAAATAGGAGGTAATTTAATTCAATTCCTTTGCTTCATTGTGTAAAGACATATCTACATCTGAAATTTTAGTTTAAAATGATGCAGTGCTTTACTTTCAGTACCATTCTTTTGAAATGTTTTGTTTTGGTTTTGCATTGGCCGTTTCTGACAAAGCAGCCTGCCCCGCTTTGGGGCTGAGCAAGCAAGGGGAGGGAAACCGCTGACTGCACCAGCCCATGGAAGTGCAGCAACACAACATTCCTCACTACTTTCCCAGCTCACTTCAAGCATTATAAACATCTTCCCACCAAAGCCACAAGTATTATCAAGCAAAAGATAGTAAGAAATAGTCTTCAGAAAAGCGTCTATCCTTATCTACTGTTATAAAACACCACACCAATTTGTGGTAATGGACGCATTCATCTTTGAGGAAAAGCAGAGTTGCAGAAATTCCATGTAACTTCTCCCTAAATAACGTGAGCTGCAACTCAGTATTTTTTAATAATATTTTTTCTAACTATGCACAAAATTTAAGGTTCTTTTATGCAAATCTACACTCTAATTTAAGAGCATCCAATACACTCATTTTGATATGTTATGAAAACTTCAAAAATAAGTACCTCCAGTAAATCCAAACACAGAGAAATTATTTGACATCATGGATGTATATATATGCAGGATTTTCAGAGAAGATCTCTCAATTAAGCAACCTTACATTAGTTTACCACAGTCAGATGACAGGACAGTTAGTTTGGAAAAATAATCTTATTGCAGTTTTTAAAAAAAGCTTTTAAGAGAGCGTTGCTCAAGTACCTTCACCCTAATTCAGTGAGAACTCAAGCTGAACTGTCACAGCAGGATTTTGCAATGGGCTGCCTGGTTGTTTAATGACAGCTAAATGTTCTCATGTAGCAAAGAGCAGGTGGGATGCTATAATCTGAGGCTAATGTGGTTTTCAGATAGATTTCAAATAAAGGCCATGTTGAAAAAAAACCCTACAATAATCTAACCAGAAAAACAGACCTTTTTCTTATTAAACATAAAATCTCAAATATTTTTACTTAGTTTGTAACATAATTTAGGGGTTGGATGTTTTATACATTTGCATTTTGTTCAGGTACATAGATGAACAGAGTGTTTAAAAAGCAGTACTTAGCAAGTCCCTAAAAACTTTATTCTATAAATCAAGCGACCAAAGAACAAACATAAAGCAGAAGATGGAAGACTGTGTACTGAGGAAGAAATTGTAAGTTCTGTGTGGCATTATCCATAAAGATTTATTTACTCAGTTTCATTATTTAAACTTGCTTTGTAAAACACAGCAGTGCAGAGAGGAGAGGGTCAGGAGAGTTCCTGCTGGCTTTGAGAGCTCTCGCCATTAAAGACAAGTGACAGTTGAATGTATTACTTGACTGTGCAAGGCGGTTCAGAACAGATCTGAACAAACTAAATCCTGCTTTTCACATTTGGGCACTGTTTGTGGACAGTGGGAAAAATAATCTTACCAAAAAATGCCTCCCTAGAAAGTCAGTTAAACACAACATCACAGTCAGTTCAACATCACACGAAGTATCTACCCAGGATGCTCTGAAGTTTTGACTCAGAGCCACACAGTTCATCAAGTATTCCAATGGTGTTGCTTTACACCAGGCTACTTCAATACACCTGGAAATTGCTAATACTGACAGAGACCACTCAGTGTGGTGAACATATTATTTCTAATACAGTCTAAACTTTAAACTCTCAAAAACTTGGTTTCAGATAATCATTCAGAAGATACTTCCCATTCTACCATTTCAAATAATCTCCTTTTACCCTTTAGGAGGGGTAGAGGAAGAAGAACACAGAAAGGAGTAACATCTATTATTTTTCTTCTTGTACCATTACTATCTTTATGTGACATGTTTTGAAACATCTCTACAAGCTCAGTCTTAAAAGACTGGCAGGAAAGCAGAAAGAAAAGCACCTTAAATGGGAGGTAATTCTATGTATGCAAACATAGTTTGATGTATCTTTGCACCATAAATAGTTCTTGCAATAAATCAGCACCCATGGACTATACACATACCATAGAGGGTGATATATGAGGAACCTCTATAATGAAAGTACAAGTTGTCTTACATGTATTGAAAAATAGAAGTTTGAATGTAGAAAGAAATCCCTGGTATCAGAAAATACTAATTTGACAATCTCTTATTAAATAAGTGCAACCCAAAGTTTAATATTAACTGAACATCTCAGGTACTATGGAAAGCCTAATATACTAAAAATACTTATTAGAAACTACACAAAAAACAAGCAGACATTTATGTCTGTATGTCACAGCTCATTTTCTGTAACAAAAATCAACAGACACAATGCATCCCAGTTATTTCTCTGATATGACACTAATTAAATAGCAAAAGAATGATGATAGATATTCACACTATTTTACTTAGAATTATGACCTCGTGATAGCCACTGATTATGGTACTAGTAACAAATGTTAGTTTGAAATATTTCCTGCCTCCACATGTAAATAGGAGGTTTCTGCTCACAGCCCATCCATTTTTGGATGACGATCTCCCTGGGCATTTCTGAGAGCCTCACTTGTTTGTCTTCTCCCTGTGCAGCCTGAGCAGCTCTGTGGAAGCCCTGACACTGCTCTGCCTGGCCGAGGAGCTGCTGGGTTTAGGTCACATGATGTTATTAGTGTCTGGCTTAGTTAACTCCTACAATCAGAAGAATTCCCAGAAACACAACAGTTTTCAATCTCTGAAGACAATATAACTCACTGAACAGTATTTCCCCCCTACAATATAAACAGCATAGCAATCTTGCTGTTCACTCAAACCTGGTTTTTAAAAAGATATGGTTTTTAATTTCTATCCTACTCAGAGTACTTTCAATTTAGAAGTTGTAGGTTAACATAAATGCTTGCATGTCAACATTCAAAATGTTTTGGGCAGTGAGTCACCACTTAACAAGTTACAACACAAAAACTTTAAAATGCATTTGCCTGGAACATTTAATTTTTACAGTAAGAGGACAAATTCAGATTTAGTTGCATTCCAGAAAGAAGTTAAGCAATTCACCAGCGCTTTTCTCTGTAACTATTTTTACTTAAGGCCCTAATAAGAACACATTAGAAAAGATAAACCTCAAACCAAATAATTTCAGAAAATACCATATAAAACCAAGGGAAAAAGAAACAAACTAGAGGAAGGGTTGTTTGGGGTTTTTTGAATCATTATTACTTAAAAGACTTATTAAATTACAGTTATCTAGGAAATTAAATTACTGCTGAGTATCCGTTGACATGGCAGCCTTATACTAACAAAAACATTGCAGAAACCAATATTTTAGAAACTGAAAAATTAAAAAATACAGATTTGTATAACAAAATTAAGTATCATCTTTCCTCTGACTTTTCATATTATAATTAAACTTCTCTGCACTAAAGCAACTTTTTCCCACAATACATTCCGACTTCTTAGGAAGGTATATTTAAAATAAAGACTACACTTACATAATGATCTACTCAATTTAAATTTCTCATGATGCTCAGTGAAATTTAGTTTTGTATCATCTTCCACATATGCAGTATCTCATAATTTTAAATTTTTTTTTTTGTAACGTGTCATTTTACTTCAAGGCTCTATTCAGTAGTGAAAGCATTGAAATACAGAGACACAGTGCTTAAAACCTGCAGCATATCACAATCATTGATCACAGAAACTGCACTTAATTGCACAGATTGGTACAATGTTAATACAAATAAAATCTATCAGCATTTCATTGTCTCCAGTCTTACAGAAGAAGAATTAAATGAAAACCATTTGAAAAATACTGCTTGTTAAAATTAAACCCTGGTAAGAGAAATGAGAGAAATCTTTCGTTCTCCAAAATGATCTCTTTACCTGGCTGATGCTACTAAATATTAAACATGTAGCGTAAGCTTTATTACTGCCTAGAATTACTGTAATAAATTTCATGAAAATTGCACAGCTATGTGTTTCAGATTCTCTGACATTTTAAATATATTTTTGTTAATCTAGCAGAAATCATCTGCTAGACTGTAAAGCCACCCTACATAACACGCAACTGTTAAAATGTAAATTGCCAAACTATTTTTAGCTGCTGCTGAAGGGGGGAAAAAAAAAGGGAGGGGGGAAAGAAGAATATTCCTGGCCTCGGGAATAATGATTTGAGGCATTGTGTTCATTTTGTTTATCAAGCAGCTATTCAGCCTCTAGTGGGGCCCAAGTGCTTATGCAAGCAAAAGCTTTTAAGAGTGCCTGCAGCTGCAATCCTGGCTTCCAGGTAGGCTGCAGGTTCAGAGCACAGCTGCCCCAGGCTATCCACACTATCTCAGCTCCATCTGGAAGTACTGTTAAAATAGGATTTCAGATCCCGGGTTCTGTCTGTATCATCGTGAGCAGGGGGAGGAAGAAGGGAAAGAGAGGGAGGAGAGAACAGGGGAGATGCGAGGGCTAGAAGACACCATCCGTGGTTGAGGCTCAGTACGAAAGGAAAAGCTCAGCCCCATTTTGCTCCCTCTGTATTACTGCTCCTGTGCAGTGTGCTCTATTCAGCCTATCCGGCTTTGAGTTATGACTCATCCAAGTGCACCTGCGCCCATGTGTTAAGTACTGCCAAATAAAAGCCCAACATCCATTTACACAACAAAGAGATGTATCCCGCAAGGCAGCGGAGCTTCCCCCTCCCCTCCTGTTTGTTCTGAGCAAGGGAAAAAATAATTCTGTCCTTCACTTCACTGGGGATTTTTCACTTCACGTGGATTTTTAAATGCAGATTCATTTATAAACAATTTTCTTCCTTTTAAGAATAAAGCATATTTAATACCACAAAACACCCCTATAGCATTAGATTATCACAGCCATTAATGATTTTTCCACCAAAACCCTTCCAACCTTTTTTATCAAAGCCCTTTATTCTCGAAGGATAAATTTTCAAGCAAAGAGGGATCAACAAACTAGTTGCTTGAAAGCTTTCCTGATGCTAGGCTGAAGTTAGGAAAGGCTTAATGAAGGCTTTAAAATCCACCAGGACTTCACAATGAACATCTGACTCGGTGATTTATGCATATTAATAACCTCAGTCCTACTGAGGCAAGCTGAGCTGTACATGTCTTCCGAATCTTAATGTCTTCAGCTCCACTGGGATTATTACAAATGTAAATTTCTAAGATTCTCAGCTATTAATCTCTGTCTGTCCTCCTGTTCAGCAACATAATGACTAATTAAACATCAAAAGACCTGTACAGGAGATCTTCTTTGACAGCTCCTGGCCCAGCTCTCTTCCCAAGAGAGGAATTCAAATGACAGGGACAAGTGGGTAGGAGCATATGAGCGAGCTACAAATCACTGCTATGAAATCTAAAAATTCCACATCAAATGTGTATTTAGTCCTGCAGAACCACTCCCAATTACCTTGCCTAGCTGTTCATGTCCAGCAGACAGCCCTCCTAGTGCTGAAGTTAAGTAATTTGTATGTATGGCAGGTAAAAAGAATGCAATTTGAGCCCAATTTTTATCACTACAAGTAAAAAATGTAGTACTTACAGAAGAAGGCAAACCAGGGGGCACCTTTCTTACTTTCTTTGTCTGTAGAGGATCTGTACAAGAAAAATAGCATTTCATCAAGTATCTACATTACAGGTGCAAAAGAATAAATAGCTACACTGCTCAGTTTTTTCCTTCCATGATGAATGTCTTATTTTCCAATTTCTGCCTTTTTTTTATTCCCTGGCGAAGAGATTTGTCTTTCACATCAATATAAAAATGTAACATAACCATGTTCTCCTCTAAAATACAGCTTTGCTAAATAGTTACTTTCAATTCTTTTCCTAAGGAAAACAGTTATTCCTAAGAACAGTTACTCTGAAGGGTATACTTATGACCTTATACACTTGCTAAGAAACAAATATGGTTTTGAGATATACAAGGAGGAGAATGGGACTTATTAGCAAGAGAAATGTTTTCTTTTCTGCACATCAGAGTAAAGACAGAACTATCCAAAAGGAATTTGACATGATTTATACTCTAAGAATACTAACATGATGGACATTTTATAGTTTTTAGAGTCTACCAAGGTTGTAAATAAACAGCAAATTTAATGACCTAATTACTTTCCTTGAGTAATAAAGTCAATACGTCTCGAATTTGCATGTAATAGTAAAGTTGGAGGTATGATACCTGCTTCTTTCTTCCAGTAGGTATTGTATTATAACATAAGTACCCAGCAATTCCACTACCTAAACCAAGAATCTGAACCATTTATTCAGATGCTAATACAATTAATCTGAAAACTCTGCATGCAAATTACAAATCAGCTGATTTTTGAAGATTAGTATCTGGTGAGATTACCAGTTCAACAGTTAACCGATAAAGTCTTTGACTAAAACACAAAATTCTTATTTTTCTGTTTTCATTCAGAACATTTATGAGGATATGACAAGATAAAGGTGAGATAAGGTGAAATATCTGCTGGATATCTTTACTCTCATCATTTCCCATAGGGCATGCTCACAAAGAAAAGAAAAGCACTTTTGAAAAATATATTTACATTGGATTCAGAATGTCACCTGGAAGAGAACACAGGTTGGTTTCAATGCAATTTAATATGAAATTTAACAAGAACTTGTTATAATCCTGGTCAGACAACTCCTTCTCGGGGATAAAATGGGCATAATTTGACTTTGTTAGAAATTCTCAGGCAGCAGATTTGTAGCACTTAACAAGTCCATTAAAAAAAAAACAAAACCTCAGACATACTTTCTCAAGCTATTGGAAAAGACTCGAGATAAAAGTGTACTTCCTCCTCCTGATGTTCCTGGAAAAACATTTCCATGAATTTGTAACCACCACCTGCCATATCCCTACAAGCCTCAGATTCAATCATGACAGAAAGAAGAATATCACCAGTTTGAACACGTTGATACCCCCTGAGCTTCTCTTTCAAAGAAAAAGCTAAATATATTCTGAAAACTCCACACTTCAGTTCCATGTGTTTCATTTAATAATATCAGGAACTTCCCAAACTCTGTTCCTTTGCACAGAATCCCATTCAGGACCATGTTGGTGACTGCTGCACACAGTGACCTCCCTGCACCTCTGGAGCACCCTGTGCCCAGCTCCAAACCCCCCTGCCACTCAAACCCAGAGCAGGTTACTACTGTTAGTAGCTTCTCACTGAAACCAATTCAGTGTGGGCTAAAACACCAGCAGCAGCAGCTTAAAACACAATTCTTTTCTCTTGAAGCTTACCCTTTCAAGCTGTAAACAATTCCACTGAGCTTTTGTAGGAGTGTTCCTTTTCTGAAACAGGTGTGAGGAACTGCTGTATTTGTTCTGGTATTCTGAGCAACAGGAATACTTACAACAATCTTCATAAAGACAGCCAACCCCAAGTTAAATGGCAGTTGGTTTGACAACAAGTAAAAAGATCATACAAATATGGTATTTTAAAACACGTATATACACACATTCATTAGGAGAAGAGAAAATGGCCTTAAGTTGCACCAAAGGAGATTTAGGTTTGATGTCAGGAAAAATTTCTTCACTGAAAGGACTGTTGGGCACTGGAACAGACTGCCCAAGAAGTCCGAAGGGATTCAGAAGATGTGTACATGAGGCACCTGGGGACATGGGTTAGTGGTGGACTGGGCAGTGCTGGGGTAAAGGTTGGACTCGATGGTTTTAGAGGGCTTTTTCAGATTAAATGATCCCATGATATATAAGATTAGGTTCTAAAGTACTATTTTTTTATAAAAAATATTTAAAAAACAATTTCAAACAGTTCAGGACTATTTTAGTGCCCAAGAAGTTTGCAGTTATACTTAATATTAAAGTTACTTCACAAAGCAATTTGCATTTGAAAATTTTATTTTGGGTAAAGTATGGTTGGAGTTAGATGGTTCCAACAAACAAGATTTTTACTATGGAACAGAAGTGCTATACAGAATGAGGGGCATTAAAGACTCAATTATATAATTAGAGAAATTCTAATGACCTATCATACTAAT
This sequence comes from Hypocryptadius cinnamomeus, assembly GCA_013400635.1. Lineage (NCBI taxonomy): Eukaryota > Metazoa > Chordata > Aves > Passeriformes > Zosteropidae > Hypocryptadius > Hypocryptadius cinnamomeus. Next base: position 14,357 of record VYZP01015233.1, on the reverse strand, counting down.
ACATAAATATATGGTAACTAGAATATAAGATTATATAACTATAATATAATGGTAAACTAGAATATAAAGTTACAGTCTCTCTTTTTATACCAAAAAGATTTTTTTAAAATTTGCACACCCAATTATTCACAATATTCTTATAGCAGATACTATAGAACAGCTGGCTCATTCTTGATTCTCTGATTCAACAGAATTAGAAAGCTATAAAGTATTACCACTGTCTATGACCAAGTATGAAAATTCCATTCACCTCCAACTATCCCCAGATTAAAATACTAATACTGTTACAGGATTATAACAATTTTTAAGCAAGTTCCTGCCTGCATATTTTGCAAGGTAGTTTAATTTTAGGATAAACTACTAGCCTCCAATTGCTAAGATCTTTAAAGGCATGTTGAACCAATTACAATGAACTATATATTGCCCTGAATAAAGTTACTTTTAGCATATAAAAGGATAATTGTTTCCCCTTTGTGTCCTTCCCCTACTAAATAATGGTAATGACCTCAAGGTCAGGCATTTCCAGGAGTTAATGATGGCACGGGTTAAGGGCACTCAGCTGGTCATCAGCTCCTATCCATCTGTCATTATTGCTTTTGCAATTAAGGGTTTTATTAGAGTTTCTTGTTTGTTTTGTAAGCCAGACTGACCAGCGTTGAATCGAAGCTAGCATCTCAAAGAAAATGTTAATAATTCCAATTTTTCTCTTACATAGCAGTTTGATGTAATTTCACTTGCTCAGCACAGAGCAATCTCCTGTATATTAAATGAACTGACAAAAAAAAATAAAGTCTGCAGAGAAGCATCACGAACGAAAGTTTCAAACAGTATTACTTACCAAGAGCTGATGAGTCATGAAGTGGCCGTCGGCGCTGATTTGTGCCAGAAAATGGGTAGTAGGGTGTTCCAGGCTTTGCAGAGGATGACAGCTGACCTGCACTGCCAAGCCCCATGTCAGACCGAAGCAGACTAGACTACAAAAGTACACAGAGAAAAGTCAAATTAAGCTCTATAACAATGCAGCTATTAATATGCCAGGCTGACAAAATATTAACCACACTTATTGCTCTTGGCATTTATAGGAATTTGCTGGGATTTAGTGAAGGTTCTAGAGTTCAAAAAAATGTAGACTTTTTAAAATCAATGTTCAGAGTATGTACTATAGCATAACTCAGAAAGGCAGAACAAGTTTAGCTCCAGAAAGCCATAACCATTTCAGCTGAAAACATCTGAAAGAGTTAATTCATATTTAAATTTTAAACAAAAATCATAATCCTTTGTTTAGTTTGCAATATAACACCTCTTCTATTACACAATATAAACATAATTGATAAAAACTGCTAAGAGTTTATAGCATGACATTAAGTTTTAGCACATACTTAGAAATCTAGACTTAGATTACATTCATAAAAACATGGAATAAAATTGTCCAAAAAAAATCAAATGCAGACAAGAGATAACAGAGTAGATTAATGAACAGAACATGAAAAATTGACATTTTAAACACTTCAAATAACAAGGTGGCTGAACCCCACCCTTTTTGTGCCCTTTCCATGCAGTACAAACAAAAACATTTTAAACACTTAACAAGTGCATTGTATATTGTTTGACCTCACATTATTGGGATTTCCTCTGTAAAACTGAAATGGATGTTGGTGATTTAGAACAACATAGTTTTTCCACGGGTGATGTTATGCTTAGCTTTTAGTCTGAAAATCCTGACATGGGAAGGAAACCCAAGAACTGTCTGTACAGAAAATGTTCTTGGTACCAGGTGGTAAAAATTCCCCGTGTTTCACTCCTGGCTGGTGCATACAGCATTCCTCATGGAGCAGCATCCACTCCACATTGCACACAGCTAAAGACACACTGCTGTTAATGTCTGCCAGTGGTTTAAGGTCACGTGGAAGCAGCAGCCTCAGAAGGAATTGGATTTCTTCAGCCATGGGCAGTACATGGTGCAGCCTTCCCACACAAGGGGGTAAAGCACAGCTGGCAGGACAACAGGCACGTTTTGCTTAGACTCGTCTGCGCTGACATTTCATTGTCAGGTGATGCTCAGACAGGAACTGCTAACTGGAGTAACTTTTATCCCAAAACCCCACCTAATTCCTCCTTCAGCCTCGCTGCTCCCAAGCCAACATTCCTTGTCCCATGCAGCTGCTCTCCAGGAGGAGCCCTCGTGCCCATGTGGGTTCCGGAGGTTTCCCCAAACCCGCTCGTGGGCTGGATTACGGCAGGAATAATCCTGCTGCCTGCTCGGGATACAGCAGCCAGCTGGCACAGCTGCAGGGGCCACTCATTGCTCCTGCCTCTCCTCACCTTCCCTTCTGAGGCCCAAATAGCTCATTCATAAATAAATGTATTTTTGGATTATACTAGATCATTGAAACTGATCTGTCTGGTGTGAGGAGATGTGAAAGGTGAGGTTCACTCATACAGCTCACAGAAAGGTACTAAATGCCTTCTACCTTGCAGTGCACTGGGATTAGCAGAAAATTAAGACTTCAGACAGAGTTACAGAATGTATATAAAAGAAGCTTTTTTTTTGCATTGTATCACCATTGAAATTTCTCCCTTGTCTTGCTTGATGACTAATTTGAGCATGAAAATCTTATATTTTAATTGAATAGAGTGGGATGTGAAAGAATCGCCACATCAAAAACTAAAAGAAGACCCAAAAGTGTTAAGTATTTTATACAAAAGTGTGAAGATCAACATTTATTAAAAATGTTACTGCATAGAAATAGCTTCCTCTCAGCTTAACTTCTTCACTGTTATTCTTACAATAGTTTTTGAAACAGAATTCTTAATCTGAAACTCATATTGAAATGAGAAACTCTGATAGGGTAACAAAATTATATAGCAAATACATGCAGGGGGAAATCTACTGGTGGGCTGTTCCAATGTCTTCTAATTTTTACTTTGGTCAAATAGTTAAGATTTTATTGTTTTGCAGAAAACATTATAAACATCAGAGTACCTGGCTTACTCAGTATAAATCTGAATTTAGCGAAGATCCTATTCTAAACATTTACTACAGTTTAACAGGTGAACACTGTGCAGAAAACCTGGGCAACATTTAGTGAAAAGCAGCTCCTCCAAACCAACACTAGCCAGGAGAAGAAATGAAACCAGTTCTCACTTAGGCCAACACTTGACCTTCCTGACCAAGAGTACCCAGGACTGCAGGAAAATGTCTTTGCATAGCCTGTGGGGAAGGGAGGAAGTATTGTGATATTGTCATTTCAAGTGGCTGAGGCGAGTCCCCCTCCCAGAAGGGCAGAAGCGCTGAGGCTGCCGGGGACCTCTGGGGATCAGCAGCACAGCCCTGCTCGCTCAGAGCAGCTGTCAAACACAATTAGGAACCACGGCCCATTCACACTAAAGACAGCCCTCCCTGCTACCCCAGCATCTCCCCTGACCACTGGAGGGATTTTGGAAATGCAATGGGATCCATACAGATGCTTCTGAAAAAGAAAAAAATAAATAAAATGAGGTGGGAGGGTTCCTACTTCCTCTGTTCCTCTACTCATTAGGAGATGGGGAAAGATAAAAAAAAAAAAAAATAAAAAGAACCGACCAGTAAAAACTCTGAAATTCATTTCTCCAAAGTCATTCCAAAAGCTATCAGTCTGTGTCTTTTCCAGACTTAACCTCCAACCTTTACTTCATGACATTTGCCACTCTTGCTCTTGTCCGAAGTATTCCAGTGTATGACATTTTCACTAAACCCTGAAAGCAGCCTGGCTTCTACAATAACATAAAGTTAGTGTGTAAGCACTACAGCAGATAGTCAAGCTATAGTAAATCTCAAGCTGTGCAACACACTCTGAAGAAGTTTTCTGATCTATACTGTGTTTGGGTAAGCATTTTTTTATTTATAAAAAAAGGATTAAAAAACCAAAGCATCACAAAACCACAACCCTCTTCTACCATTGGCCCAATCAAATGTAACATCTGTTTAGAATTTTATAATTGTTCCTCAGTCTTCCAAAAGAAAATAAAAATAGATGTCATTAGTTCAGCTCATTGATTTTTCTGCCTGTTTGAACCAATTGAGAAAAAATATTGATTAGGACTGATCCTTTCCTAAGGGCATCTGATAAAGAAAGGAATACAAAAATACCACTGAGGATAGCAAAAAAGCTTTGTATTATCAGCATCAAGCTTCTCCTGCCCAAGTGCCTGAGGTCCCTGCACAGAGGCAGATCACTTACACACGTGGTTAGGGGCATTCTCCACAGAGAACCTGCACCCTCACTCTGAACCTCATCTGCCAAGCATGCATCCAATTACCAAAGAATAATCAATGACTGGTTATTCTCCTGAATGCTTGTCCAAGTCCTTGTCTGTATTACCATTGTAAATAAACAGGCATCACTCCTAAACACTTGACTCTTTGGATTTTATAATGCATATATCCAGTTTCAAGATATACAAAAATACAGAAAGTTATTTAAAGCAATGTTTTCCCTAAGGAATAAGTAAGATATAACTTAAAAAAAACAAAAACAAAAACAAAACAAAACCGAATAAAAGAAAAAAAAAAAGGCTTTTATTACAATCAACTAAGAACACAGCAAACCTGATTCAGAAGAGAAAAGAGAAAAAGATGTGAACATGACTGCTTTACTTTTGAGATTTATCCCTTTCAGAGAAACCAAGAACAGTTTTGACAGCCTCAGGGGAAATGGCTGGCCTGACCCAAATAGGAAAGGCTTTCACCAGGGCCACTATCTCAACAAATGCTTTAAAGGGGTCACTTTCCTAAAGAGTATTCTCATAAAAATGAAATGCAGGGGAGGTGTCTATTCAAGCATTACAAGGATGAGGTGTGGGGAAAAGAATCATATCTACATATTGGGGGTGGATTTATGCACCTTTGTCACAGGAAACAAGTAACTTTGCACTGCAGCTGCATTTTTGTGCAAGCAAAGTTCGCTTCCATTCAAACTAACAAGACAATCAGCCATATGCCTATATCAAAATTATAAGCCTGAGATAAAAAGAAGCTCCTCAGTCATCCTATTTTAAAATGGTTTTTCAATTGATCCTTTCAAATAATTTAAGCATGAAAGTAAAAAAGAGTTTGACTAATTCCTAAGTTTTCTTCTCTCCAGTCCAGCTCTATGACTCTTCAGGTACAATTTGATGCCAAAACAATGCTCTGCCTTCAATGAACTTCTAGGACACCAGCCAGCAGAATTCTGATACATTGATAAACATTTCTTGATTTTACTTTGATATTAAAAAGAAAAAAAAAAAGAAGTGAATAAGTAAAGGCTACAGATGTCCTTACATAATATTCCTTGCAGCTCTCTAATGTTTAGGCTCTATGCAAACAGGAAAGCCAAGCTGTCCTGAAAAGCACACAAACAGTTTTAGCAAACATACTCCATACACTACCTATAGACAGCATTACTTATTCAAAAATGTATTTGCCATAGGCAGGTAGCCTTGTGCTTCTTGGTCTAAATCTTGTTCACATTCTTTTCTTAAATGCAAACATTGGCAAACACTTTTAAGAATTCAAATTTTCCCAGCATAGCCATAGCCAAACTATGCGATAGTTTCATCCAAATACAACTGTGTGCCTTTACATTATTCATTATTTTCTATCAAAAGAATAATATGGTTGAGAATAAAAGCATTAGCCCATTATATGCAACTGATTATGACAGGCCTATTATGCTGGCATAATAAGGCAGTCTGCCTTGGCAGTGAAATGAGAGCTGCAACTCACCAACTGCAAACTTAGATCTTGAAAACCTCCCCAACAGTCAACTAGATTCAACTAGATTTTATTTTTCCTATTTTTTTGCATTAACTTCTTTTTCATAAAATTTATGCTTTCAATCCTAGCAGTCAGGCTGTACCTATTTAAAGGAGGAAAACTGTCTAGAGGTAAAAAAAAAAAAAAAAGTACTTGAGTTTTTAGTTAAAAATTGTGAGCTTGAATACTCTACTTTTACAAAATAATGTAATGCAACACCATTCATCTCAATCAAATCCCTCCATTATCCCACCACAGTCACTGACAAACTCACTTGGCATCTCTCTATTTCTCAGAATTACACAGAGCAGATGGCAAGTGCATTCCTTGCCTTACTGTAAACTTGAAATGTTGCCCTGGGTAGAGCACAAGTTTCATGTGCATGTCCTTTTTACTCAGTGAGCTATTTGGATGACTTACAGCATGGATATAATGTGTCTCAGCATTGCATCTCCTGCCTTATAGATAAACCTGACAATGTGCACAAGCTGGCTTAAAAGAACATAACAAAACAGAAAAGTCAAACTCTGGTAAACTTGTAAAATCCCCCAGCAAAGTTGTATATTTTGTTATGGTGTTTCCAAAGGAAAACCCAGCACAACACTAAAACATTAACTAGTAAATGCTCTGAAATCCTAGTCCAGTAGAGAGGTTAGGGCTGCAAAAAGACCATTCACTTGAGTTCCATGTCATGCAGTTCAAGCCAAAAATATAACTAAGATATAAAGGGTTGAATTTCACTTTACTCAAGTCTCCAGTCTTTGGAAACTCTAATGAATATGCACTCCAAAATAGGAGCTGAATTTGGAAAAAACACTGACATATGATGTAAATTCATTTTAAATTTAAATTTTAGAGATATGTTTGCAATTATCAGCATGTTGTTAAAGAATCTCATCCTGAGAATATCATCAAATAGTAATGTGAAATACAGTGTTACCATTTTGAGAACAAAGGGACTCTGAATGAGTAATCAATAGCAACTGGCAGAAAATGAGGCATTAATTATGATCCTCTCTAGTGTTTTGTCTCAAACAACATTTCATTAAATATATTGTGCTAACCTGTACATCTTTAAGCCATTACCAATAGATTTGATCAGATACATTTTTGGTCTGTTTCAGGAGGAGGAAAATATCAGAATTAGAAAACCAAAACAACATCTAAAGTGTTATATGATAACTTGAGCTTTTTTTTCTTGATCAATTTAAAGGAAATCAGGGGTTGCCAATAAAACTTCTCAGGAGAGGATCCTCTAACAACATGTTGATAATTGCAAACATATTCCTCATTTAAAAAAAAAATACTTAGGTCTTATAATCTCAGTGTAGTCTCTTGAAAATTTAATTATCATCTCCTATACCTAAAGTATCATGCAGGTTTGAGAAGATAATGACAGTCATCCATCAACTGCATCCTGCCAGTGTAATCAGGCTAATCTTGCTCACTGGATTTAAAACCAGCTACCTAGGGTACTAAATACTGAAGTGATGTAACACCATAAACAAAATTACATTTAGCTTTACTGTCTTTCCAATTAATGGTAACACCGGTGAAGATCAGGTTATCAATATATTCTCTTTCTATGCCAAAGCTTTTCCAGATCACCAAGGGCTGCTTATTCATGTGTGCACCTAAGCAGAGGCTGCTGCTACTGTGGCAAATTCTGTTCATGTGTAAATATACTGGGCACAGGGGCAGAGGAGAGAGAAGAAAGGAGTTTATTCAGAATTACATATATGGGGTTTTTTAGCAGTGAGGAGAGCAAAGATTAAATGCAAAGGGAAGAAATCATTTTGTATTCTTTTTGCATCTAAATGTCTTTAAAGACCCCAATTAACACAAATATTTTGAAGAGTCCCTTCCTTCTCTTTTGCAATATTGTCTCCCCTGCACTGATGCTGCGTATTGGCAAGACTACAAATTCAGTTTTATGCTTCTAAAGCAGCACCCTGCTGATGTTGTGGCCAATCCCGGAGGTTATGCTGCCTCAGCTTGTCTTCCTTCATCCCCCCCGGGCAAGGTATTTTTGCCTTGCTGACTGAATTCTAGGAAGGCATTACTAAGCATTGTGATTACAGGTCAGGCACCCCTCCCTTTGCCTTTGAATCTTTTTGCTACATTATGAAAACAGTAATTTGAACAGCTTCCTTTCTGTTATTATACAAAAGCCGCTTTCTGGAAAATTCTAAAATTTTACAAGAGAAGTTGCTGAGTGGTTATTCATCTGTTTTTTAATTTTTGTGGTACCACCCTCCTTGCTTTCCTTTATGATTACAAGATACCAGCATGAGGAGCCAATATTATAATAAAGGATTTTATTCTGAGTCTTATTTACAGAAGTTAGACTATAAAGGATATTATAAAACTCAAACTATCTTCGCATCTGTTCCTTAGTTCCCAAACTATCCTCTGCACCTTCAGCAAAATTATTTTAAAATATTTCAGACCATTATTAGATCATTTCATGTATATAGTATGGAAGCTGTACATCTCCTCTCCCACACAACCAAGAGAAAAATCTCTCTTGCTCTAAGAGCCAAGTCAGAAAATTATTAACATGATGAAGGTACGTTAATAAAGCAACCAGTTAATTGTTAGGACTTAACATGGAGAACCCATATGTTTTCACATATGATCGAGGGAGAGCTCAGTTCAATGCTAGGGTGCTCGGAAATGGCCAGGAGATATCTTAGGCTACAATCCCCTCTCCTGAATAAATGTTATCCTTCTCTCCCTGCTCTTCAGAAACCTGTGCCAGCAGGAGCACCAGTGTCTGGAAAAGCACTCCAGAACACAGCTGAAACCAAGACAGGTTGGATGGTTTAGTTCCATGAAGGAGGAATGTAAATGACAAATCTTGTGCTTCTTGCCAGCACGGCCTGAGTGCCCCAGCTCTGCTCTCCCCCCAGCCCAGGAAGCAGTGCTCAGTAACAGGTTGCCCACACCACTCAACTCCCCCTCCCCAGTCCTACTCAGGGCCTCTGTTCTTCTTGACACCAGTTATTTGTGCATATGTGAAGTCTGGGAAGGGACTTTCTCTACCTATTAATTCAAAAAGGAAGGTAAATGGAGGCTTAACATACTAGAGTAATTACAGACAAAAGGAATGCACACTTCGAGAAAATCCAAAGGGCAATCCAGCTCATTCAGATAAGAGGCATGGCTGGGAGTACAGAGCTGAGCTAATATTTTCCCCATCCTCCACTAATACCATAAATTTGTAACTGAGAAGCACCCAGCTCTGAGGCAGTCAAAATAGCTGGAGACAAATAGTAATTCACCAAAGAAGTTTTACCTGCACTCTGTGTTGTAGCATTATTTTTCCTTCCTTATGTAGCAATATGCAAGATAATATGTATATTAGTTTACAGAATATCCATAACCTTAAATACAATCAAAAATAAACAAAAAAATAAAGGTGGCAAGGAAATTTGCCAAGCCTAAATAGTGTGAGAAAGAGAAGGGCAAAGACAAGAAACTGTTTGCTTGGTAAAGGCATTGAAAATTATTCCTTACAGAACTGCTCCCCCTTTATAAATAGCATTCCTCCTCCAACTATAACGAATTCCTAACACCTGCTACCCACTTCATTCCAGGGGGAATGTCTTTCCTGATTAACTTCAGGTGGTCACCTCCAGCGCTGGAAAAAGAAATCTAGCCTGTGCCCCATACATTTTTACTTTCTAAAAAGGTTCTGCAGACTCCTTATCTGCTGAGTGACAGGAGATATTTTCCCAATAGCACGATAAGTAATTCACTTCTAATAAATCATGATGAAAAGAAAGTTAATATTGCTTGATTCTACTTGAGAAGTAAAATAAAGCAAAATAAACTAAAGTTCAGGCATTCCATCTGCCCTTAAACTATATATCCCCCTCCCCATCCCAATCTTTCAGGATGGTATCAGCTGGCAGAATCCAGAGTCACTGCTTCAGTTAACATTGTGTCAGCCTTTCCTTCAGCAGCTGAATTTCTTAGAGATTGATAGCTCAGCTGTAAAAATCTGCTTCAGGGAGACACCTGATATCAAAAGTGTCAGAGAAAGGGAGATTAAAAAGAGAGAATTTACAAAATAAAACCAGTTTTTCAGCTTTAAAGTTATATTGGTATTAAAATCCCCACACATGTACAAGCCTTAAATTTTTTTTATACTTCTATAACTCAGTATTACTTGGATTTAAGGAGACATCATGTTCTCTGTCCTGCTTCTAAAGCTATGTGAGAAAGGAAGAAAAGCAACTGGTGCCACTGTTTGTAGCCTTTCTAAGGCCCCACTCATCAGAAAGGTGCAGAAAATGATGTAATTTTCTGCCTCATTGGAAAGATCCATCTAAAGCATCCTCAGACATACACCAGCAGTGAGGAGGAAGAGCTCTCTGGTTGTTTAATGGACACTGGTTGGCAGAAACCCTGGCAAAGCATCCTAGGAGCAAGTGCAGTGCCAGGCTGCCACGCTGCTCCTCAGGAGCACACCTGCAGCCTGAGGAGGATTTAATTGTGTGCCTTCACACCCATCTGAACAACAAGCACCTGGGAAAATACCATGTGCTGCAAAGACCTTTTTCTAGTCTAACTCTCACATTTTAAGGAACATCTCAGCTGTCAAATGCCACTGAAATCCTGCTCTACCCCACTATTCACAATCACTCATTTCTTTCACTGCTGTCACTTCCAAGTTTTGTGTCCTCACAAAACTTTTATTTCCAATTACATTTTTCAGATTCTTCTCTACTTTTCCATTTTTGTCAGTAAATCTCATTTCTGCTTCTCACATACATTTTGCACATTCTTATCGCCTAACATCCATATTTTTGTCTGTATGCTTAATCTTACATCTGTTTAATGTTACCTGATGCTTTATTAAAAACATTAAAATAAATCTTCTCTATTACACCAAATGTACATCTTAGAGTTATATAATTTATATAACTGTATAAATTAAAATAGTAACAACAATAATTTATATTATTGATTTTAATATCCATTAATATTTCTTTTATCAAAATAAATTTTAATAAAAATTTATTATTTTATTGTTAACTATAATTTATTAGTTAATATGTTTAGGAACATATTAAAAATACGTTTAAGTTGGTGCTATTTTCTGGTATCTATACTCTTGTTTTAACTTTTGCTTGCTTGATCCTCAGCACTCAGCCAGTAATACAAAAAAGTTGCCATTTTTGCTTATGCACAATACGAATGAGCTTTTATGTTCTCCCAAGACAGCTCAAATTTCTGGAGTTGCACCCTCATTACACTTCCTCAGCTATTAGAGAGTGAGCTCTGAGATAACTACTTGCCCCAACAGTGCAGGATTGCTCTTTAGGTTTGAATTCTGCTCAAGCTGCTTTAAAGTCTCTTTAAAATTTAAAGAGGCAAATTACTGACTATGCAAAGACAAAGTAACATACACTTGCAGTCATTTCTTTTGCTGAAGTGATCATCTGTTAAATTGCCCAAGAAATTGATGCTAAAGGCATTTTTTGGGTTTATTTCAAAAGTTCTTATAGTGTTTGTTAAGAAACAAATTTTTTTTACACAAAAATAAAACAAACTTTTTAGTCCGTTAAGGATGTAACAGCTAACAAATACAGCTAACAAATGCTGCCATTTTATTCTTTAACAAATAGCTAAATTTGCAGGCAACAAGATGCAAACCTTTCAAGTTCCATGTTAAACTGTGAAGAAAGGAGAAATTGGTAAATTCTGAAAAGTTGTCTGAAATCATGTCTTAATATGTTTACTTGAACTATATCCCCATAAGGAGCAGTAAGTGTGGTGCTAATGTGCATAAAATGTTACTGAGATACTGCAAAATTCAAGCTAATTTAATAAAGCCTGATGTGCCTTACATCATGTTGCAATGATGCAATAATATGCTGCTAAATGAGTCACCTCACATTAGCTTCATGGCAACAGCAGAGTTGATGGCTACTGAAGGGAAAATGGGCTAGAAATATTACTGCAAATATTGATGGGCCAGCCTTCTATTCGATTTTTTTCATCCAAGAAAAAGCTGCCTTATTTATTGTGTATTACCAACATACACAAAACCTATATAATAATAGCAGCAAAAATGAGTTAGAAATCCATCTGCCACTAAATAAAATATATGTAGTGTACACAGTATCATACAGATTATCCATATGCTGTCTGTGTAGTGCTGTACACCTCATGGAATATGTATATACATCATGTACTATAATGTATATTTTATAAATTATTTTTTATGATTGTACACAGTCTAAGTGAAATGTAATTACTAAATTCAATCCATAGCTCCTTCCAGCACTCATATATTTTACAGTTTTACCAGCAGCAGTTTTTTCTAAATTGGTTTTATAAGTTCTGAAGTGTCCCATCATCATGTAGACCACAGAGATTAATGAGTAACAAAAATGGAGTAAATTAAGATACGACTCTTTCTAAAAGGCTGCACTTTAAACCACAAGTGCTGGATGCCTCTTTAGTTCCTGCCCAGCATCCATTACATTCAGCACTTGATTCCACTCCTTTCCCACACAGAGGATAGAGTGCAGACTTCAAATTATTATGAAGGGAGGAAAAACGTGTTATCTCCACGTGTCAAAAAATCCATCATGTCTATTTTTCATGCATGATTGTTTAGAATGAAAATAGAACATTAAAGGGGATAGTCACCAACAATTTACTCTGCTGAGCCTAGTGATGCCAGTGGGGAGAGCCTGTGCCAGGCAATGAGGACAGGCACTGGGAGCTGAAGGAGCATCCCCCCACCAATTACCCAGGGCACTCTCAGGCTCCTGGGGATAAAGTTACCTTCTGGGAAGACCCACACAAACAATTAGAAGAATTAGTCTAACAGCTACACATGTACTGCACATTTATCTCAATTTCACTTTAAAAATAGTGCAGACCCCTGGCTTTCTTTGAGCTCAGACCTGTCAAACCAATGTGCAGTGACAGCTGGGGACCTTTTTGATGATATTGGAAATGGGAGTATGAATTCAATATCTGAAGTCTAATCTTGTTTCTTTCACATAAGCTACTGTTTTCAGTACAAAATCACACAAATGTGAAGAAAAATTTTCAGAAAGCTTCTTGTGATAAAAAGAGTTAACCTTTACCTGATTTATAATTTGTGAAAAGCTGCCATTCCCAAAACTGCAATTACATGGCCAACAGGAATGGTGGAGTCTCCCACAAAAATCACAAACCACCACCCTCCCTTCAATTCAAAGACACAAAAAGAGACTTTGTGTCAAGTCATGTAGCATTGCATTTCATTCTGACAGCTAAATAGAGTTTTTAGTATTTCTTCTAAAGCTGTCAATTCTTCCTCCAGGTAAAAATTTTTGACATTCATCGAAATCAGCTCTGCATAAGCCTTAATTTGTCTTACCCATCCACTTAGAGTCTGTATACTTTTGGGTTCCTTTTTGGCTTGTTTAAAACAGCTGATGAGGAGAAAACCTGAGAACCTGCACTTCTTGCTAATAAAATATTCGTAAATTAGCCATATTTATGTTCTTGTGACTAAATGTTACAGCTGAATCAGATTCTATTACCTAAGTCACTCAGGTTCCTAAGCTACATTGAAAATCAATCACACTTCAACTCCTACAGTCTAAATATAAAGCCTGTAGGTAGCAAACAGTCCCTACAAATCACTGCTTAGATTATTTTCAGTAAAAGGTGAGAATGATACTAAGACTCTGAAACATTGCAGTTTACAGTAGTCTTGGAAAATTTTCATTGCAGCCTTCTGTAAACTCAGAAAGTAAAAATTAAAACTCCTCACACTTCCACACTAGGTTATTAATACCTTTTACAGCAGTAACATAAGGAAAGGAGGTAGGAGAAGGACAGATTCAAGAGTATTTGGAGAAGTTAGATATTTTCAGTTTATCTGATAACAATAACAAACTCAGGAGACTGACTAGCTCTTGCAATTTTACCATTTCAGAAACCTTAGCCACTGCCCTTGAAGAACTCATGGTTCAGAGCAGAGGCTAGAAAACAGTGGGGTTGGCTGGTTTCAGAGAGGAAGAAAAGTAGTGGCTTGTAATTCCTCAACAACGTAAATTTCCTTTTTTTTTTTTTTTAATAATACTGGAAGAAATAGACTGCAAATGTCAGAAGATCATGAAGACATGATACTGGTTCAGTTGGAATACCCTACATAAAATGAATTTCCTTCTCAGATTGCATAATAGATGTTTTAATAAGGCTTTTACCACTTCCACATTTCACAGGTGAACTAAGGAACCAAGGACAACTAAAACTAGTGCTGAATACAGAGAGAAGCTGATTAAAAACAGCTAAGAGTTTATGATCAAGAGTGGGTGAATGTATTAACTGAGACTTTGCAGGCATCTGTTTTGGGCATCATTCCACCTCTTAATTAGTGACTTGGATGAAAAATGAAGACTACATTTACTAAACTAACAAAGCAAATAACCCATAAGGATCTACAAATGCAGTGCAAGCCTGGAATTTAAAATTGCACTGACAAATTTAGAGATGGTAGAAGCAATATGTTAAAAAAGTAAATACATTTTTGTACATGGAACCTGTAAACGGAAAAACACAGGGT
>VYZP01015232.1:19482-35660 GCA_013400635.1 Hypocryptadius cinnamomeus | reverse complement strand
ATTTTAAAATCAGATGAGATCAAGCATGTATTTAAGAATAAATATATTTAAAACAACCAAGCCCTTAAAACCCATCTGTTGCTGCAGAACATAAATTCAAATACTACTCACACTCACTTTAACTCAGTGCTCGTGAGAAAGAGAAAAAAAAAGATGAAGCTATTTGCTGATTTCCTTGACAATATTCATATGGCATGCCCCTCCTTGGGGCTAAAAATCTGGCTATTATTCATGACTATGCAGCACAAAGTGGTTCATTTTAAGGCAGGTTCTCCTACAGCCACTGGGCAGGAAAAGTGAAGGGTTTGAAGACTGAAGGTTGAGGGATATTAGGCAGTGAGACCTAAACATCCTACAACTAACAGTGAGTGATGAACAGACAAAAAGTTGGAGTGGGATGGAAAAAAGCAAACTTCCTTCAGAGGGAAACTGGAGCTCCTTTAGTGTAAATAACATCCTTTAAACTAGGAGACCCTTTTCCAATGTCCAGGAGTGGGACAGTGGATTCATGTTATCCTTACTCAGCCTTGCTGGAAGAGGCAAGCAGAGTTTCACCTCCCACAGGTGAGAAGTGGGCAGTGAGCATGGCCAGCACAGGCACTACATAAGAAGAGGAAAAGGGACACCAACTGCCCCATGGAGCTGTCTGGGAGGCACACAGCTGGAAATTTGGCAATCCAAATCACTTCATTTAAGCAAAGGCTTTTTATCTGTCATCACCACGGGAGCCCATGGTTTTTTCCTTTGTAAGGCAGCAGCTGGCCATCCGGGTAACCTCACCATGGGTGAGAGAGAGTCTAGGGAGCTTCTCACAGCAAATCAGGCTGGCTTCTCTCTCTTTCACAGCCAGACTAGCAGGGAGTGTCTTGGGGGAAGTCCCAGGTCAGATGAGCAGAAATCAAAGCCACTGGCTTTGCTTTTGCCTGACCCCCTCTCGGCTTCCCCCCTCCTGGTGATGCTGGAGGCAGCAGTGGCACTCTGGTGCTGAACAACTGACTTTTATCAATCTGATGTGATGCCAAGGCTTTCCAGCAGAGCACCACTAAAAGAAAGGAACAGCAATTTAACAGCCTGTATCTCAGCTAAGTATAAATGAATTTTCATGGGCAGGAGTGGAGAGGAAAAAGCACTATCTACCCCAAGCACTTGTCTTCAGCTGAAAATCTCAAAAGCCTGACACAAGCAATGCTGTTAGACTTTCTTATAAAAGGGCTCCAAGGATTCTTATAATAGCACATAATACCCTAAATATAGGGTTGCTACTGACTTTCCTAAAAAGAGACAACTATAACACAAGTGGTACTTGATAAAAAAAATAGTTTAAACTACATCTTCTAAAGAATTTTCCTCACCCAAGACATTTCTGTTTAGTTAATATAAAGAAAAATATGAATTGACAGTATGCTGGGCATTACTTTTGATCAAACCAATGGCTTCCTTTTCTTTCTTATATGTGTTTTATAAGAGAAAAAAAAGTCAAAATGGACAGCAGTAATCCTAAGACTAAAAAATATAAGTTATGAAAAGAAGTTAGAAAACTATGTTCATAAGTCGAGTTTTAATAGAAGTGACCAAAATTATAAATGACTGAGATAACAGAAGCTTCTTTTTTAGCTTTAGTGCAGAAGATTGAATAAGGAGATCACAATTAGAAGTTAAAGAAACATAAATTCAAAGTAAACTTTAAAAAATTCACTTTACACCTCTCATAGCTGTAAGCAGGTTGAATGACCTGCTACTCAAAGCTGTGAGGTGATGACCTTGGAATTGCTTAGGAAGGGGACTGGACTAAAAAGTGTTGTAAAATAAGGAAACTCCACCAAGTGAAATAGCTGCTACTTCCTGGTTCCCATGTGTTCTGCTTTTATAAATGTTTCTGCTTTAAATATCATCTACCCATGCTGGTAAACATAACATTCTGCACTGTGATTTTTCAAGCTTGTAAAAATATTAAGTACTTATTAGACCAAGAAAGTGATAAGTTTCTGTAAGAACTTGAGATTTAAGCAACTTGATATTTAGGATGCAGCATATAACCATCACCCTGATGTTTTAGATACATGAGAAAACAAACACTGCTTATCTCTGTACACATAACAAGTGTAATCATGCTAATGACAGAAATCATAACCCAACACAGATGTGAGAAATAGACCTAACATAACATATGTATATTCTATTACATTTGTGCTAAAAGGGAAGTTTTCTTCAAGATGAAAACACTGAAATGAGCTCTTGGCTGCCATCATCATTACATGACAGCCTGGAAAGATCTTTGTGCATCAGCACCTCTTTGGTGCCCTGGTAACCACCCACAACCTGCATGAAGCAGGACTGCCTTTGCTCAGGTTTCCTGGAGAGTGGTTCTGCATGGCAGCTGTGAGGCACCAAGGCAAGGCTGGTTTTATTTAGCACTTCCACTTTCTTGCCTGCCATAATAATTTAAGCATGGACTCAGGAGGCTGCTCTAGCTTATGAATTCAACAAGGCATGCAGGAAGACACGTTTGAAATCCTTCTGAAACAAGGTCTGAGTCACTGCTCCAGAGCCAATAAAATCAATGTCTTCCTCGGATTTTGGATCAAAGCAAAAGCTGGTGTGGTTGGGTTTTTTTCTCCCCACCTGCTGCATTCAGGTATCTTAATGCTTCCCATGCAGATTAGGCAAGTCTCTCTCCCTTTTGAGCCCTGTTTTGATGGCACAGAAACTAAAGCAAGCATTCTTTAGCTGTGAGGGCTCACATGCACTAATGGATTAAAGCATGGCAAGGGCTTGATTGCAGGCACCAACATGAACCACTCCTCCAAACAGAAAGTGAACAAATGCTGGTAATTGAAATTTGGCTGTTAAAATGGAATTCTTCAAGTAGAATAATTTTAAATGTGGGCAGTTCATCAGATTTGCTAGATGGCATTTTTTTTTTCTTTTTTGCTAGGGGTATATTTTTGTTTTTGTTTTTGAGGGGGGTTTTTTTGTGGTTTGTTTCTTTGGCGGGGGGTTGAGCTTTTTTGTTTGTTTGTTTGTTTGTATTTTTTGCTTTAATTTTTGGGTTTTTTTGAGGGCATTTGTATATGTTCTATAATAGAGATGGCTCAATTGAACCTAGTTTCCTCTATCACACATTATTACAATGGTAGATACATATAAGTAGGAGTTTAGATCATAAGTGCAGAGGTGACGGTGGCAAACAGAACAACTCATATTGTAGACATTAGCAAAGGCAACCTAAGTTTTAATTTTCCATTGGTTTCTTTCCCAACAACCTTTAAAAGTTTGAAATGCATTTAGTCAAAGTCATCACACTAGCTGAGGAAAAAGCAAGATTTTTAGAGCAAGATTTAATTAGCTATCTCCTGAACACAAGACAGAATTTTACTTCTGTTGGGGGCAATTTTACATTCCTTTCTAACCGCACATCCCAAAAAGACAGGTTTTTTTTCAACAAACCTCTGTTCAAACCTTGATTTAATTATGCAGATAATAAATGGCTGTGAAGTAGTTATTCTGTTCTTCCTTTGATCCACTCTTAGAAGTGTCATTATTTACACGACTTTGATCACACATGTGGGAGTAAATTTAGGACAAACAGCATTTAAAACAAAAAGATAAGTCCAAAGATAGCCAGCTATATTTTCTTGAAAGAGACAAAATATCTATTAGATTTTTCTGGTCTGTGAAAAGTTCTCCAGGCCCATTTACTGAAGGTAACTCAGATCCTTTCTGCAGTTAGTATCAAGGAGAGGGTAAGGGATCCAGATCGAGGTGCTGACTCAGCACTTGCTCAGTCTCTTTGAATGACTCCTCAGGGATGCCTTCATCTCTCCCCATGCCAAAATGTTGATGAATTTGCACTGTTGGTGTCTGCTCTTATCATTCTCTGGCAGCACTGTGTAAAGCAGAAAAGGTGCAGGCCCATGGGTATGGCCTGGCACACGGGAAGGATGGCAAGGCAGTGTCACCCCCTCTATATTGTACTCCTCACAAACTTATTCCACTAATTCTGTGTTTAGAGGGCGTTTGGCTGGTAGAGGTATGCAAGTCTGTGCACTGCTCCTTCTAGTGACTTGCTTGGTATGTGTCTCCATCTCCAGCTTTATGAAAGTCCTTCTTCTTTAAGAGCTGTCGCTCTCCTAATTTGTATCAGAAAATATTAAAAAATGACATATGAGCAGTCCATGAAATTTCTCATTGTTTCAAGTGTTTTTCTATAATTTCTTAAGAAAAATTACTGGTCCATAATTGCCAAGGCCATTACTGTAGGGATTTTTTGTTTGGGCTTTTTTTTTTCTATGAATAAGTGTTTGGCATTTGCCAGTCCTCTGGGATGTAATATTAAAGTCTGTACCAAGTTGATAGAAAAACTCTTAGAGCACAGATTAGCACAGTTTAAAAAATGGACAGAAAGTTTATGTCATGTTCAGCAGTTTTACAAGTATCTTCTGTTGATATCTTTAACCTCCAACAGTGAGTCAATTCTCCAATCCATAAGGAAAAAGACTGGGCAAAACTCTTTTTGTCATCTTCTGGTGAAAATGGAAGTGAGAAAATGGCCCGGCTGCTGCGCTGTGTCCACACTACCTCTGACTATCCTACTTGCTCTCAGACTCCCCAGCTAATCTCATCTTTGATTCTTCTTCCAGTTTTCAGAAAAACCCTGCCCACTGAGGTAAAGAGGAGTGACTGTAGCAAACTCAACACAGCTCTTAAGACCTGCATTTTGCAGACCTGAAATGGATCCCTTTGGACAAACTCTTTGTCCCCCTCCTGAAGAGCAAGAGCACAGATTTTTTTCACAAACAAGTCTTAGGAAAGGGAAGGGAAACTGTTCTCTTTTATTATCTGATTTTATTAAAGCTTCTCCCCAAAAAGAGAGGGAGAATTACTGTATGACTTCAGAGTCACCTGTGCCCTCAATACATTCAACATTTGCACTAAAATGGTGAAAAGAGTGAAAAGGTCATTAGGTCCTACTGTACCATTCATATTTTATTCATGCTTTAAATTACAAGTTTAAATGAGAAACATCAAATATAAATCTTGACAGATGCTTACTAATGTTTTCTTTATTCATCTGTATGAAAATGTAACAAACATTTCAGTCTGAAAGCTTATTTCTTTTTTTCCCCTGAAAAATTAACAGAACTCTTCCTGTTTGTTCACAGCAATAAAGAAATTACGTACATATACATAATTAGCTGCAATTTAAATATAGAAACATATGGATACATGGAGGAAAACATTCCCAAATGTGCCTATTTCTGTATTTCAGTGGGTGTTTAGGTTATTCTGATAGAAATTACATTGAAATGAGAGCATATATATAGAATTTTGTTAATTCTAATGCAGTTACTTGACTTGTATAATGGTGCATAATTATGTAATTCGGGTAAATATACCAGTACTTGCAATATGGAACTATCTGGGAGAATGCTATTGAGAAAGGCCAGCACATTGTGGTGGCATGGATGGGCTGGTTGAAACAAGGCAATCACAAAAGTTCCTCTCTGTGCCATTTCTCACAGGAATTCCCACTTGCTCACTGCACTGCACTCACCCTTGCCTTGCTGCCTTGCTTACATCCATGTTTACATTTCTTTCACGTCCACTGGCATCTTCACGTGTGTTCCACTACTAATTATTTTCCTCTACCAGGAAGTAAAATATTGCTGGCACTTCTGATCTTATCTAACTGTGCACCACTTCCTACCTAACTATGTACAGTGAGCCTTTCATTTTCCAAGGGTTTCCATTCATTTTTTGGGTGAACATCCAGCATGAGAAAAGAGACCAAAATCAGCAGTGACTTCTGACCTTTGTCTCAATTCAATAAAGCACCAAAATTTCCCTTTCACTGCAAAGGCACCACATTGGGTGCAGGTATCAAGACACTTGAGGCTGCAAGTTGTAAGAGATGGCCATGGCCTACCCTGTGCCAGTCACAGACATTTCCAGGAAAAGAGAGGAGCAGCAGAGAGGACCAAACCCCCATTCCCTGCTCCCCTGCACTTCTTGTGGGGTGAAAGATCAGGAGAGAAGCAATGAAGCTGAGCAAGAAAAATGGGGAAGGAAAGGTGCTGGTTTAATGTTTTTGTTTTTGTTTATCCCTACTCTTATATATTTAATTGGCAACAAATTAAAAGTAATTTTCTCCTAGTCAAGTCCTATTTTCTGTCCCCATCCCACTGCAGGGAGTGAAGTGAGCAGCTGGTTGGGATTTTGGCTGTTAGCCATGGCTAAGCCTCAGCAAAAAGATTTTGTTTGGATGCTTGTGTTCTAAATCTAATCTAAGAGAATTTCCATCAAGCCCAGAATTTCAAAAACAAGACTCAAGTCCTACCTGAGCTCTGCCCTCCTCTTATTCCTGTTCTAACATTTCAACAATCCATTTAGATGCAACAGCTAAGCAAAGCATTTGAGCAGAATTTAGGCATTAGTGATTAAAAACCTTCTTCATTTTCACAGCTGAAATACTGGTTCAGTTCTCTTTCTATCAGTTCCTGGGAGGCTTCCAGAAGTGTGCCACATTATTCTTACTTAGCTTGCTTTCTCAGAATACTAAACTTGCCTGTATTTCCAACTCTGGCATAGTTTAACAGACCTTCTCTGGGTATCTCCCAAGAGAGGAGGAAGGTAGGCACTCACACACACACAGAGAAACAGGAGAAATCTGCAGTGAAACAGAATTAACCATTGAACAGCTGCTAACGGGACCATTTGTTGGAAGATCTAAGACTACTTTTCCTGAGTAAGAAATGTTTCTTCTGCACTTCCAGGGACTGCTGCTGTTCTTGTGGGGAATGGGTCTGGGTTCCCAGATCTCCAGTTTGGGGCCCTCAGCTCTAAAAAAATGTAAGTTTTAGTTTGATACTGTGCTCTGCAATTAATTACAAATCTCACTAAGGGGAAAAAGGCTTTACTCTGTCCTATCATTTTGAAGGAAATGTGCATTGTGACAGTCAGTGACCTCTTAAAGTGAACACATTCACCCTTGCTCTGAAACTCTTTAACATTGCAGGCATACAGGGAGAGCTAAAATCTGTATTTTCTTATCTGCTTTTGCTGGGGACAGTTCTGCACCCACAGATACTCACAATTCACAAATATGAATTTGCTCTGTATTCTCCCAACTCAGAAGTGCCAGTGTCCTTCTAAAGTCTGCAGATATTCTTGCAAAGGATGTCATTACCCAGTCTGACAAGTTCATGCACCAAGCATGCACTGAGTACACTTTATTTGTGTACTTATTAAACATTGTTTATTGAACTTTGTCAAATACCAGTCATTATTAGAAAGAAAGTAACTGCCATTTCAAATCAGCTTCATACTTTAGTTATAAGTTTCTGATATATCTTTAATTACAGTGATTACAAGCCTTTATAAATTATCAGCTGAGTCTTTGCCTTCATCTTCCTCTGCTTTAATTTATTGTTCCTAAAAAGAGGATAATTATCATTTGCAACCAGCTGCTTCTTAAACACACTGGAGAAATGGGATTTGTTTCTGAAGCTCTTTCTCAGTTGTTTCTCCCTTTATATTTTTTTATACAAACACATTTCATGCACTTTCTCTTTTTGGCCAACAGAAAGACCAGTCTTACAGACTCCCTAACTGGCCACCACAAGTTTCTGAGTTTAGAAGGACTTTCAGTGGATGCCAGGAACATGCCCATGAGGTGGGCACCCATGCCCTGGCCCCTGTCTGTACAACTGAGCCAAGGTCTGCCAAGGATGGCAGGTGCAGTGTGTCCCTGCCCCAGAATGTGTGAGAGCCTTGCACTCATCCAGTGAAGCAGAAGGGTTCCTGCATATATCCTGGATATAACTGCAAGGAGGGAAATGCGAGCAAGAATTAAATTAAACGGCAAAAAGTCAGAGAGAGTAAGAAGGAGATGTTTACTTGGCTTTGGTTTTGGGGGGTTTTTTGTCCATCTTCTGGTCTGTTCCGTTGAAATACAACAGCCAGTAATAACATACGCATAGATATACGTGTGTGTGTGTGTGTGTGTGTGTGTGTGTGTGTGTGTGTTACATCAGTTCTGTATTTAATCAAAAAGGAGAGACTTAAGCCCAGAATCCCAAAAGATGCAGAGCTTAACTGCAGGAAACTCCTCTCCACAATTTTAGGTGGCGTGGGAGTATTGCGCTCTCAGGCCAAGGGCTGACACAAACAGGCTGAGTGTGGTGACCTACAGATGACAGACACTGGCATGAGCCTTAAGTGGGCTGTGGACCAACACCTGATGGGACAGCACATCTGGAATAATCACAGAGGGACAGCAGAACATCAGCATGGCCAGAGGGACTGGTGGCCAGTGCTGGCCCACGGCTATAATGGCCCTCAGGGCTGGTGACCAGGGATGGATGTCACATGGATGTCTGACACCATGTAGCATCTGAGCTGGCCCCATCATGGGCTGGAGGCAAGCCAGTGCCCAAAGCTCTGTGCTGGGACCAGCTGGAAGGAGCATCCCAAAGTCATGGAACAGATGAGAGGGGCAGGGCTCTGGTAATGGGAGTGCCTGAATGTGTGAAAAGCTGCTTCTCTCAGAGCCTGTCTCTTGCTTGCTCTGCTAAATTAGGCTCAGCTTTGCAGCATCACATCATCTGGTGCTCCTTTTCCTCCCATTAGCATTAGGTAAATCACATCATAATGAATTGCAAACTTGGAATATTCATTAGAAAAAGACCCAGGAATATTTTCTCTTTGTCTCAGTAAGAGCCCTAACAGAAAAAACTACTGGAAAATTCTTACTACAATTTTAAACTTACATCAGCACAAAGGAACAAAGAGAAAGCTGAAATAGCTGTAGATAAAATCTTACTTGGAAAAGCAGGGCCATGGTACAAGGAACAGAGCCATCAGTCTCCTTCAGGGTAAAAGGCAATGCTTCTCATGAAGTTTTGTTGACACAAACAGGACTGCTGTGAGTGAGCTAAGGAGAGTGGTAATGAATCAAGCTTAATGTTGCATTCTAAATTTCAGTGCTCTGTAAGAATTAGAGGTAGGTAACAGACAGCAGGACTGCAGCACCTGTCTGTTACAGACAGCTTCGGCAGAGGACAGATAAAATAGCACTGTAAAATACTGCACTTTCAACAGTGGATTAAAATCCATGGTTGCTCTTGGGCAGAACACTGTTGCTGCCTTTGGCTTGCAGTTGACATTGGTCAGCAAACCCACAGATGCTTGATTGAATTTATCCCTTTGTAAATTCATAGGAAATTGTGCAGACAACCTAGATGGCTGTTTATTAACAGAGTCTTAATGATTCGTCCATGTATCAAGGAGAAAAGAAGAAGGTACAAGGCATCATTTTCTCACAAACATGCAAGATAACCACACAGAACAAAGCTGTGTTGACTCTTTCCCTTTGGTTTTTAATGCTCCTGAAACAACAGGAATCAAGCTAGTGCTAAGGGAAATATTTAACTATTTCAAGATGTTTTTTTAATTTCAGGCTCATACCTCTGAGATCAGTAGTACTAATCAATGTGCTATCAGGTTACTCCGCAGTACAAAGAAGATCCAGAGCAGACACAGGCAGATGGTCGTATTTCTTTTGAATAACCTCCACAAACAGTAAGGGATTTATTCCAATTTTATGGAATCAGGAGCAGTGGCTGCAGAGGACAGCTGAAACCTGATCTTGTGTGAAACTTCTCAGTATGAAGTTAGCCCATCCAACTTTTCTGGAACAAATCTGAACTCACAGGGTCACTTCCTATCATGTCAACCCACTGTATCATTGTGAGTCCAGTATTAGGAGCTCAGAGCCAGACATGCCATGCCATGAGCCAAGGTCCAAGGAAGTCTCTTCATAGTACCAGAAAGGTTAATTCACTTCTGAATTCACCTGAACTCTTTAGAGAAGAGTATATTCTGTTGACTCCAGGAGAGTTATATTAACACCAACCAAGGTTTAGTCAAAAGTTAAAGAAGTTCCTGATATTTTAGCACTGAAAAAATCCAAGATTTCTGATGTGCACTATGCAGTATGAGTACTGCTGCAACAGCAACAGCAAGGACTTAATAGCCTGGACAGAAATGTGAATCATAATGTCCTGTGCATCCTCACACTGTGACCACAGGCTGGAAGCACTGAACTACACAGCGCAGTGACACCTTGCAAGTCTCCCCTGTGGTCTCCTTGCATGCTTGCTTGTGCATGCTGTTACATGTGGCACTGTGCTCATTTTGCAGGACTGGTGGCAAAAAAGGAACACGCTGGAACCACTCGAGCCTAGAACATGACTTTTAATATTTAATTACAATGCTGTAGGTGAACACCACTCTTGCTTTCAGTGGCCTTTCATACACTTCTGCTTTTAGGTTGGTAGTGTAGACCTTAAACCTTTTCATCACTGGATGATGCAAGTTTGCTTGAGGGATATATTCCCTTAAACTTGTACATATCTGGGGAGAAATTCAGTTAGCACAGTGCCTCAGAATCTCATGTTTCTCTATAATCCAAATTTGTTAATTTTAAGAGGAAAAACAAAGACATAACTGTTGCATAACACCCATGCCAGTGTGATTTTTATCACCCCTGCAGATGATCCAAGATGCACAGCAAACATTTTGCAGTGCTCTTTAACAGCAAAGATAAGTCAGTTCTTTAGGTTTTGCCTCACTTTTCTCATTACCTTCTTGCAGGAGGCTTTTTCCTGGCTCCAGGGAGAGCAGAGATCAATAACACAAATCTAATATTAGAAACATCTGCAGAAGAGCAGGATCCACGGGCGTGCTCCTCGCATGCCATGTCCCCCCCAGCACCAGTGCCAGGACGTGACCCTGGACCACCCCAGCCACACACCAGGGGATATGAACACCCCAGCACCCACTCCCTGCTTGCAATAACTGTATCCCCTGCAAGTAATTGGAAGAAGGAAAGGTGTGTAATAATGTTTGCATGATTACTTTCAGCCACTGGTATCTGAAGGGTAGATTAAAATTATTCTGAGAATAATATTGTTGCAAGGCCTAAGGAGCTACAGGAGTTTGAAAATAAACTGGATATTGCTTTTTCTTTAGTACTGGGCTCAACTGGAAGACAGTTCACAAGTCTGACAATAGGAGACTGCAGTTTGCTACACAGCCCTGGAATTGTATGGTTCTCACAGAGCAGCATCATTACCAGCACCCTCATCCTTCAGTACATGCCCAGGTATGCTTAGAATTTCATGGGTTTAATATCCATCCACACAGATCTTCGAGAGCAGACTAATGCTCCTGCCTACAGGCATCTCACTTCTGCCAAGATCTAGAGAACTGCATTTTCAAGCCCATTTGTTAATGAAATGCAAAAATAGCTAAAAATTTGCTTCTTTTAGCTCTTGTTTCCCAGTGGGAAAGACAGCATAGAGTTCTGTAATAGCTGTCTAATGCCACGAAAAAAACCAGTATCCAGATGTAGCAGGGTTATTTTTTAGTCTATCCAGTTTTCTATAAGACATTATCTTCCATCAGCACCCTTCTTAACTTTTTAGCAACATAATATTCTCTTTGCAGCTTGTTCAGCTCTCTTTCAAATGCTTAAATATGATTTTAAAAATAACTCTTTCAGAAACCACACAATAATATTTCAAGTCAGGTAATCAGAGTTTGACTTAAGGCAAATGGGTAATGAAATTATATCCAGTATTGTACAGTAACCAAAAATAAATTGAGAAGAGAGTCCTCTTGTAGGCTGTGGCTCAGCACTAGATATTGCTGCTCCCAGAGGAGGCTGTTTGGGATGGAAAGCAAAATCTTTCCCTTCTCATACACCAATTTAATCCCAGAATGCCAAGGTTTTTCCATAGAGACCACATCAATACCTCCTACAGTATGCTTGTGGGGAAGCGGTGAGGGAGAGGATTTGACCTCAAGTGCCAATTTCAAGTTAAAATGGACATATAACTTATAGAAATAATTAGACCTGAGTTGCTTCTAGGAATAATGCCTCCAATTAGTGAAAACCTACTGGCTGGAAAGAAATTGTCCAAAAAAACAGAAGCTAGGAGTATCAGGGAGTCTGAAAGGAAGCTGTATAATGACAGTAGCCAGTGAGTGGAGAAAGGGAGGCCAGCTCCTCCCTTCCCACGCTCTTTTTAATTTGAAGTCAGGAATGACAGACAAGTTCAAAGGACTAAGGTGCAATTGAAACAATCTCAAGGAAGACTCTACAGCAAATAAACCTACTATCCCATTATCAGCACTCAGCATGAGTCTGGAGGAGTAAAGATGAAAGAAACCAAATAATATGTTTCAATCTGTACGGCAAGAGTAAAAACCTGTATGAGACTGAAACCTGCATCTCCCTTATATCCATCCACATGCACAAGGAATGGATATTTTAATCTCAATTTACTGTATTTTTCCATCAGATACAGAGAGGGTAGGGCAAATATTGCCTTCTTTCCATGAATCGGATATCACCCAGTTGCATAGGAAGAGCCTTGAAATACAGCGAAGTGCATTCGATTTCCAAATCTCTATTACAGCAGCAATAAAATTACAGAAAGAAGAGGCAGAAGTGCCTGTATGCAAATTGATGCCTTGTAAAATTGGAAGTTTTTAAAATGTATTTCTAAAATGCAGAGCAATAAACCCATGCTGGCATTATCATCACTGTTCAGGCATTTAAAGATTTGCTAGACACATTCACCACGCCTGCATCCTGCTCCTTTTCTCCCCACTACAATCTCATTAAAAGAACAGCAGGATAACCCTTCTGAAACATTCACGTAACAACACAGGCAAATAGGTTACTTTGGATTCTCAGGCTGGTTTTCTTAGTGTAAGTATTGTCCACCTTTGCTTTCTCATCTGTATTTTTAAGAGCATGGATAAGAAGACAACATATACAATGGATCCCTTTCAGTTTGCAAAACTAAAATTATAATCTAAGGCAGTCACAATGTAAAACAAATGTCAGTACTGGAGCGCAGTACAGATGGAGGCTGAGGTATTCTTCCAGTCCAGGCAACACCTTTGGAACAGGCTGCAGAGTAAATCGGGGCCTTGCCCGTAAGATTGTCAGACTTGCCAAGAAGGAGAAAAAGCTGAGGAGAAAATGCTGAGGAGCAAGCTGGAAGAGGATGACTGCATTGTTAATAGCCCTTACCTCTGTTCCTGCTTTACAAAGGCTGTGCCCCTGCCAGGCTGAGGGAACTGGTGGATGCTGGCCCAGTCTTGAGGTGGGTTCTTGGATCTGGATGACCCACAATATGCTCCACAACTTACTGACCCTGTATGCCTCAGAAGATGATTGTTAACTGATGTTGCTGTTTTGTTGGGTTTCTGAGAGAATGGGGTGGGAGATGAGAGGCAGAGTAAGCTTTGTGCCTTGGAATAGCTGGCAGGTAGTTGTAGGGAGAGAGCATCCCCTAATCCTGCCAGCCCGCTAGGCTGCTCATGTCTGGCCAGTGCACATGGGGACAGACACCTCTGCCAGACAGACAGACTTGTATGGACACAAACATGACCTGAGCTGCAGAAGGGGGCCACTGTAATTTGCTTTGTGCTTTTGTTACACCCTAGGAAAGGGATTCTCCCTCTGTCAACTTCTGAGTTGGGAGCCATGCCTGGAGCACTCGGAGTCTCCGTGACCACCACGTTCCTGACATACAGCACATTCCAATGGACACAGAAAGCTTCACAGGGCACAGACAATGCTTTTGTTTTACAAACAGGATGCAGAGGCATGGGCAAATGGCAGTCACATAGAAGTCCCCAGTTCTCCTGATTTCTATTTGTAGCTTTATCCAACTCATTATCTTCAGGAAGCTGTTGCTTTTAGTCTGCACTGTGCCAGAGCCACCAAGCCTTAAGGTCTTGAATCCCCAGCAAAAAAAATAATCTGCAGCCCAGAGATGCCCCAGAGCTTTAAGCCATATAAACTGAGCTCCTGATTCACCTGCTGGGCAACCTGCCAGTAATTGGTCTGCAGCACTTCATCTTGCTGCAAGATGATATGCCTGTCAGCTTGGGATATTACTGAATTCTTAACGATATTAAACAATTTATGTGACCAGCACTATAGTTTTTTAATTTTTCTTTTACTTTCAGAAAAATCACTTCTGCTACAGAGAACTTCATCATAACTGCCACAGGGAGGGAAATGAAAATGAGGATTAGCCAGCAGATAGCATCTGTAGGTCGTATCTGAGGAAAAAGAAGGGAGCAGGGTCATTTTAATTCTAATTCTAGAAGCAATTTGGTTGCTGAAGCTTGTCTCCATTTACATTTAAGTGGTTATTGCATCCTGCTTATGTACTTACGTCCATTGTGTAAGTTCATAGACAACTTCTCGGTTTTTTAATCAAATACATATAGAACATTTTCCCTCTGTTCTCTGTCCTATAACTTAAGCTTCAACATTGCACACCAGTTCAGGAGACTTATTTTCTGCTGACTAGATTTTTTTCAGGTATTTCTGCCACATCTTTTTTCAGCTTTTCAAGAAAATGGTCACCTTTCTTTTTAAAGGATTCTGAAATCTTTCATGGGCATCCAAAAAAGAATGAGTTTTTCTCTTCTAATTTTCCATGGGCATCCAAAAAAGAAAGAGTTTCTCTCTTCTTTGCAGTACAAAAGCATTAGAGGTTTTTTCAGTCTTCTATAGGGTGAAGGTCTCAAAACAAATATAAAGTTATTTTCCTTAACAGTCTTACAAGCTTAACATCAATGCTTTCTGTGTAACAGCTCTCACTGGAACAAATTCATATAATCCCTGTACCTCAAAAAGATAGTTTGCAATTACGCCAAAATCTTTTTGTGAGAAACTCAGGAAGTTTTAGTGCATTGCTTAGAAGTTAACATCTGTGATTTCCTACTGAGTTCTGAGATTTAAATCAATTAGCAGTAATTGGAACTGTTTACAGAGGCCGTCCAAGTGGAACAAGCATATGTCGGAATTCGAAACTAAATATTTAAGTCCCTGCACCAAGTGACTATCCTGCAAATTTTTAAAACATTTTGACTGAATGTGTTGGGTTTTTTAGTAACTTGTTGTTCTTAGCAGAAACTCTTTCTAGTCTTTTAAACAAAAACTAAAATCATAAGGTTTGGAGGAAAAAAAGTTATTTTCACTTTTTTTTTATGTTCTCCACTTCTCAACATGTAAATGATTGTGCTGCACTTAAATCTCATGAACCTGAAAGAACATCAATTAATTAATTGTAACAAAACAGCTAAACTTGCATAGAGTAGTCTTGAAAATTTTCTCCTGCCTATTAGTGTAATAAACCTACCACACCAAATGACATTCAGAAGTGCTGTGTGCAGTTTTCTTGAGGTATAAAAGGGATCACTGACAGCAGTAGTTAGTTGTGCAGTATTGTACAAAGCAGTTTGGAACAAACCTGCTGATTTCTCAATAAGGAGAAGGTATTAATTCAAGAAGTTAACTGGGAGTTTGTGTACCACTTCCCCAAAAGTGGATTCCCCAATTACTCCCAAACTACTGCACCACAATGAGAGAAGGAACAATACACTCCCAAGATTTTCATGGTTTGGGAGCTTTCCAAACCTTCAAATGAGAAAGGAAAGTGGATGGAGATTCCAAAGCAGGTTCCCAGTGTGTTTAAGTGGATTTACTAGTGCTAGCACTTCTGGAAGCTGTCTTTATGGAGGAGGCCTAATGCAGGTGCCACCCTATTGCAGGTGCCTCAGCACCTTCCCCCATCTGGGCCAAGGAGCTCTGAGAAGCTGTGAGACACAGAAGCTGAGATGGACTAGTGATACTGAGGAGCACTTTCACCTCTACACTGAAGGGAATGCAAGACTGTGACTGGAGATGTAAAAATTACTATTGCATATTAGAACTGAAGCAGAAAGGATTAGTACAAATGCTTATTTCCATACTGTTATGTTGTCAGGGAAATCCATAACAAACACGAGCATTATTGGAGAAAGCCAATTGAATGGAGAAATGCTTTTAAAAAGTTGAAAGTCGATGGGAGACACAATTATATTTTATTCAGGTCAATAGGCACTTTCACTGAAGAGGACAATTATTGAATAGCAAACAAGAAGATGCAAAGCCATAATTGCTCGGTAATGAACCAAGCCTGGAGCTGGCTTAGCAACTATAACCTGGGAACAACCTCATCAGCCATCTGCCAGTAACTTTTTAAAGCTAAATAAATGTTTACATGAAGAAAAGTGGGAGCAATGGGGGAGGGGGGGAGAATGAG
>VYZP01015232.1:0-19405 GCA_013400635.1 Hypocryptadius cinnamomeus | reverse complement strand
TGGATATACACCTGAATTTTCGAAGAATGCTCTATGTCCCCACTGCTCCCTTTGCAAGTCTCCTTCCCAGGGGCCAGAGCCATGGGGGCTGGAAAAGACACTGATCCCCATGATGCCTTTGCAAAAGATACGAGGTGACCACTGACAGGCTATAGCAGGGCCACCATCCAGGCCTCTCTCTTGCTGTTGCCACCCAAGACATTTTCACAGCTTCTTCCCACAGTCATATTTACTCCTCTTCCAAAGGCAAGAGCCTGCTAGATGCCATTTCCCCAAATCCTCAGCCAGGTGCCCTTCCTCAGCTGGATGTTACATTTCCTGTTTCTCCCTCCTCTTCAGCCCTCTGTGTCCTTTGGCCATCCCACCAGCATCCTTGCCTCTCCACCCAGGACTTTGCACTTCCCTGTGTTGAACCTCACGATGCTCCTGTCAGCCCATGTCTGCAGCCAGTCCAGATCCTTCCAAATGGTGGCACCAACATCTGGCATACCACCACTGCACCCAATTTTGTGTCCTCCTCATCCCCCTGACCCACCTCGCCTGAGGGGAAGCCAAAGCTGGGGTCCAGCCTGGAGTCCCACTCCCAGCTCTGCCGTGGGGAGCAGCCAGGTTCCAGCAGCCCCATGTCTCTGCTGCTCAGGCTCTCTCCAAGCAGCACCCCCAGTGCAGAGGTGGATGGAGGAGACTGTGCTCCAGAAGGCCCTGTTCCTGCCCCACCAGGGGCCTGAGAGCCACTATTTATTTTGCCTTGTGTAACGTGGGTAATTTCAATCCTGCCTGCCCCACACAGCATATGGATGAAGGCTGTTTGTGCAATTATCTTTCCATAACCTAATTCTGCAGAACATGGTTCTAATCAACATCTGTGTCTCCTTTCCACTGCTCTGACATTGCAAAAAGGGACAGGCACTTAAATCCACTTCAAGAATCTTTGATCCAGAAAATGTAGTAAAGGAAGTGAAAATTACTCTTACAGCCTTCCAGAAGTCTGTATTTCCTTTAACTGTAGTTGTTCCTTGCTCTTTCTTCTCAAACATTATTTTGTGATTTATTTTCATCCTTGCCGATCTCGTATCACCCTCCACAAGCTTTCTGCATATAAGGCAGGTGATGCAAATTTAGAAATGCTTCCTTCCAAAATTTGTCACAGTCCAATTCTTTCCCTGTTTTCCATTTTAAGCCCAAAATACCTCTAATTTGAGGAGCTGGGTCTGTGATGATTATGGTGATGACAGACCAGAACAACTGATGTATTTTTTTTGTCCTGACATCTCACTCCATTCTGATTTAAGAAAGGCATTCAAATTGCCTTGAAATATATACTTTGATATTCCAGCTTCCCTGTCTTTACAATAATATACTAATACTGAAACACTTTACAATAATTCCCAAGTCTTTCTTTTCTCTTGAACAACATGGGCCCCATATTAAACAGTTTCAAGTGTATTTGAGAGACAAAAGGTGACAGAACTGGTAATTACCTCATTTCTCATTAAAGATGACTTAGTACCCCAGGGACCTATATTAGAATAAATATTCTATCTCCTGTTTATTAACCTTTGTTCTTGAAAATGGTGAATGAGTGCTGATAAAACTGTTGTTATTGTGACTGCCTCAGGAGCTGCCACCCAGTCTCTAATATGATTTGGAGTCACCTTACCAAGAACAAATTGAACTTGACTATATTATGCTCCAGACTATCTTTATTTCTGACAAGTCCTTTGAGCCTAAATATACAGATAATATTGCCTGATGTTTCACTATATGAGTGGAATCTACTAACTCTTGCATAGTTTTATATATGCTAAGATAGCATATATAACATATAGCACATATAACTTATATAGCACACATATATATACACATATATATGGCATATATACAACTTATAGCATATAAAATATGTATATGCTGTAGGGAGTCAAGTGCAGAAATACATGGAGTCCTTAAGTTACCTTGGATAATATTTATTTTGGAGGGTAAACTCTTTTTTGTTAAGGAACACAAGCTTTCCTATGCTGTATGGGAACTGTCATCTGTCTTGTTTCCAATAGAAGTCAGAACATTCAAAAGGAAGTTCCTAAAATCCCTAATCTGCCTGCTGTAGTGCAACTCATTTGCTCATACACAAGACATGTGTCCTGAAACAGAGTTTATACTGCTTCAGTAACTGATTTTTTTAAATCTGGCAGTTTCCCTTTAATGCCAGAACTAATGGAGTATTATTATTTCAGCTGCACAACCTTTAAAGAAACAGAACAACCAATGAGGAAATAAAATAAGCATTGGTTTAATAGCAAATCAGGACTCTGCCTTGATGGAGAACAGTCAGTTGGGGAGTATCTGAGTGTAACCAAGTAAATTTGAACAAGTTTGGTTAAGTATAACAAGTTGAGTAAGTATAAGAAACAAGGTAGCTGAAATCAAGAGGACTAAGCTTTTAATGTGCTCAATTACCATTTTCAAAGTAAAGAAACCCAATAGGATTTATTATTCTTGTGCATATTAATATTTTCAGGCTCAGTGACTAGACAAGTTAGTCCTTCATAGTTCTACCATATATTACTTTACATAAAACTTCAAAATTTTTTCCAAGCAAAAGAAGTTACAAATTGGGTGTCCTGTAAAGATCTCAAAACCATCAAAAATACTTAGGGCTGAATTCAAACATCCTGCTATGGATGCCTGTCATGGACACTGAAATTATTTTAGTCATTGCCTGTCTAATATGCCTCAACCATGGAAACCAGACAATGAATGTTCTGAATCACTCAAGTTTCTAAATAGTGCATGGAGGGGGGGATAGGATATGGTTCTCCAATGTTCAGCCTCTACCAAAACTAATGGATCTGGACAACAAGAAGTTTTCACTGGCACTAAAAAAAACCTCTGGAGAAAAACATTCTGGTATTTATATAGCCTCTTAATTTTTTGCTATAAAGATCACCTAGAATGATGACAACCATTTTTGATAAGAACTGGAAGATATACTTAAAAGCCAGCTACACTGATTGCTTTCTTACCTTTTAACTTCCCTGCCTGATGGTCACACTGACAAGTTTGCCACTTTATTTAGTGGGGATTGGTATTAATATCATCCTGGCTAGACGTTTGACACCTACTTCACCTTATTATTTTCCTATGCATCTCCTCCAAGGGTTGATACATTTTCAATAACATTTATTGCTAGGAGAAGCCACTGGAGCACAGAATGACAGATGAGAATATGAAGACTTCTAGCTATCTGTTATCAAGCTCAGTACTCATGAGTGATGTGGGAAGCCACACCACAGGCAGGCAACCAGGACATTTGCTAAAGTCCCTCAAAATTATGCATGTTATTGAGCTTGGAAGGGAGTTCTCAGCTGCCCTACTAACTGAAGATTACACAGGATGAATCAAAACACAATCAATCCTACATTTCTCTCCTTGAGAGCCGTGGCCAGCTATTTAAGACTGCAGAATCTCAGTTTTACTGTATATGACAGGTATGCAACTGAAATGTGCTCAGTATGATTTCAAGGGGAAAAAAATAACACAGTGGAAAATACATGGCAAGAGAAGAAAGTCCATGTCTCACCTTTTATAGATAAGCTTTTCAACTATGGGCTAGAGAGTCTTTATCAAGTTCAGGGTACCTTTTACAATTCCGTGAGGAGTGAGCAGCTTTGAGAGGTGAGATCAAAAATGGCGCAACTGGATCAGTCCAATTGATACTCAAGGAACAAAGTCCTGTTTTTCAGCACCTTTGTTTTCCTTTTTTCCCCCCTTCCAGGAGAAAGTGAAGCAACAAAACCAAGGTGAATGTCTCCTGCTTTGTGAATTGTAGCAGTGTGCTGTGTGGTCAGAAACCCATCACAGCTGGCGTGGAGAAGAGGGCAGAACTACACAGCTGGCACTGAGTCTTTAGATGACACCACTAGGCAGAGTCTTGTCTTAGATATCCCATCCTGTTGATGAGTCTATTCTTGACACACTGATGGTCAGATCTCCTCAGACAAAAGTAGGATCTGAATCCATGTTTCCTGCAGCCCAGGTAAGTGCCCTGCCCACTTGGTCAGCTTTTAAAACTGGGACTTTCATTTCTTCACTCCTGTTAAGAAGTAAAAGAAGTAGGCCTAATGTTCACTACCACCTTCTTAAAAAACAAAAGAGAGAGAGAGAGAGAAAAAAAAAGAAAGCACAGCACTAAACTCTGGGAAAGGATTCCGAGTTGCTAAGACACAGGAGCCTGTCTCCAAAGCACCTCCTGCTCACCAGATTAGGTGGCTGCTTGCATTTTTCCCATCCCTGGGACCCCCAGGGATGCAGCCCAGTGGGGCTATGTACAATGTGGTCTTAGTAATTCCGCAGGGCTGCTCCACCAGTCCCACATGCCGCAGCATTTCACTTTCATTTGTCAAGCTTGCTTTCAGTGTGCCCTCAGCCTTAAAATGGTTGCTAGGGAGTGCTGCTTTTTGCTTGGGAAAACAAAGAGAGGAATGTGAAAAAAACTGGGTAAATACTTAGGTGCATGCGTTATTACATCTAAGCCTTTGTTGTCTTCCTTTGGAGATGGCAGCAATAATTCCCTTAAGTCAGAGTAAGATGCTAGCAAATGTTCTGACATAATTGCTGGTAGACTACTTGTACCCCCAGCAAACCAGGAGCTGCTCATGAATGCAGAAAGAAATGGAGAAAGATAAGCTCACTCTTATCATGGGTGTTCACTCTTTCAAAGAGGACTAAAAACACAGCATGACTCAAGTGCACGGGTGATAAATTCCCACAAGATCACAGAGATTTAGGTATGCTCACCAGTGTCCTGCTAAGAGCCCTCACTGTGGGAAGAGGGGACTTCACCTCCTCACCTCTAGGTGACCACTTCCCCAGTTGCCTATTAGGGCTGTGGCAGCCTTCAGCAAGGAACACCTTGTTTAACTAAGTACTTTAACTCCATCTGAGTTAAAGCAAAATCCAAGTGGGAACATTTATTTACAGCATCCAAAATAGACACTGCAGCAGCAAGGGTTTTAAGGCATAATAAAGAAGGCTATAATCAGCCTACTTACAAGAAGAAATATAAAAGGTCCTTTTTACTCCATCTCCTTCTTATTGGCTGCAAGTAGTCTTCAGACATGTCAGGGACATTGTTTCCCTGCATGCCATGTGTCACAGGCTGCACTTGTTAGAGAAAAACCTTTCCTCCACACCACCATCTGTAACTAATCTTCTTTCCAGGGGCTCTGAGCAGATTTATTTTTTTCCTTTAGAAACTTTCTGTCTTTCCATCTGAAACTTACTTCCTTTTAACTTACTCAGCAGATGATCTTGACACTTCTCCAGTTAAATTAAGAAGTCTCACTTCTCTGGAGATGCAAATGTCACTTTGTCAGAGCAGCTGTCATCCCCTGTACTTTACTAGCCAACAAGCACCTTCTTGACTGAGTGCCACTTTACCTGCTGAACCTTTCCTTCCCTGCTACGGTGACTCAATTGCTTTTCATATGAAAGTGTCTCCAGGCACTGAAGTTTGAATTTAAAATGAGCTAGAACATTCATAAATATCCTTGGCACAAACATCCAGTGCCAACAAGTGAACACAGTCATTATCGTCTCTTGAATAAGATGGTAATGCTGGGCTTAAGGCAAATGAAGGAGACAGAGAGGAAAGCCTTTCTTCCAAACATGCATGAAAATATCTCAAAGCATTGACAACAGAACAGCCTTTGGCACCTGTGGCAGATATTTTCCTGGCAAATGTCATATTTCCAATCCACATTAACTCTCTGTGGAGTGAGAAGCATATACAAATTGCAATCGAAGGAAAAAGTCCAAGCTTTTTTGTATGTACACTTAAATAAGGGTCAATTTTATTTCAAGAGTCAGTCTCAGGATGACCTGTTTCCTTTAAGGCATTCTATATGTTTCTAGATGGGATGACAAGGAATGACAGCGGAGTTGACAGCTCTATTAGCTGCAGAAACAGGACAGGTGAAAGCTGTTGTATCACCTCTGAATAATGAGCTGGATTTCAGAATGCAGCTCAGACTCTTACAGGATAAACCATGGTATGACGGGTTAGTGGTAGATGAAGCAACACAACCTGAGGACTTCTTTTATATCCAGGGCCTTTACTAACATACCTACTATAGATAGTGCAAGAAAGGCAGGACAAGTCCTGCATAAGAGCTGCAGGGTCAGAAGAAAGCAGATTCCAGTGACCTGAAAAAGACTTCCTGGGCAAACCTTCAAGCAAGATACTGTGGGTGTAGTCACTCCAGTGTTTTCCCTGGCACCACTTCAGCCTAATCTACAGGTCAGGTCAATTATTTCTCACCCTTCCCTCTTGCATCACAGCTATTGAGTCTGGAGTTAATGGTTCTAAAGGTGCATGGAGGGATTTTGTCCCAGCTTCTACTCCAGAAACCTTCCTTTGTCTCTTTACCATCAAGCAAGACAAGACAGGAGTCCTAGGGAGGAGCCAGGCTGTGTTCCTACACCCTGGCATGGATGGGGGCAAGTCCATTCATAAAGGCATTAGAATGTGATGACCAAATGCAGTTACACCAGAGTCCAAGTCAGGGCTGGTGTTTGCCCACAGCCAGGAAGTTCTCTGTTTGGGAATTACTGACATTCAGTGCATTCAAACCTATGTGGCTTTACTCCTATTCAAACGTGCACTTGAATTATAACAAGCAGCCCAGACACGGGTTGCTGCTAGCCTTGGCTAAAACATTGGCAGTTGCTCTTTTTTGTTTCTTCTTGCTCAGTTAGCTGTTGTAGAAATGTGCTTCTTCCAATTTCTTCCAGAGAAATGCTTAACTGAAGAAATTCCTTCCATCTTCCCTTTTTTTGCCTGTGGAAAAAAATCGTAAGTAAAGATTGAAGAAAAAGGGGAAAAAATTTTCAAAGTAACAAAACACCAAATTATTTTTGTTTTCATCCTGAGGTGGTATGATGGCCATGATTTACTGGGAGGGGGAAAAAAAGGGAGGAAAAGAAAAATTGCCAAGAGAATTAACATATTCCAATAGATACTTAGGCTACTAGTTTTGTGGAAAAATGGGGAGGTTTTGGGGTGAAGGTTTTTAACCTCTTTTTATTATGTATTTAATAGATGGCAAAAGTCAAGAAGGGATCAGAGAAAGGCTCCCTATTATGTGCAAGCAGACACACAATAGACATGGGGACAATATTGTATGCCATATTCCTAACTCAGATCCTTGTCAGTCCTGCAAGAGAGTGAAAATCCTTGTAGGATTCTTTACATTCTTTCATGTAACATCTCTCAGCAGCTGCTCTCTCCCTGCATTAACACAATTCCCAACACATTAAATAATAATAAAAAAGTTATTTCCATTGTTTAGCTTATAACTTAAGTCCAAAAGACACAGAAGGGTCTTCATTTGTGAAATGGTGAAAATAAATTTAATGGGGAAGCAGGAGGTGCCACTGGTTACTTTTCAGCTATTCTCTTACTGAATGTACTAAATATACTTCTCAAACTTACTTTCAGATAGAGGGTACTGCAATTGCTGTATCTCTGCAGAGAAAGAAGTGCAAAAAAATTGCATGTCAGCCTGAGAAGAGCAGATATGGAAAGTGTTCCATGGGACTAGAGAGTGACAAGAAATTCAGAAGCTGCAAGGCATTAATGAGGTGCATTGATTTAATTAGCCAGTGTAACATCATTTATCATGGCAACCACGAGAGACATGCCCATAACAGCGACTGCCTGAAGGTCACAGTCACATGTAACATTTCTCCTAAGCCACACAAATGTCCAGCTGTAAAGACCTGTTCTACCCAGGCTTGGAAAGAAGTCACTGAAAGACAATTTTGAAAAGCTTCCACAGGAGTAACAGAGTGATATATGTTGTCATCAGGTCCATTCAACGCCTTAATGATGTGAAGTTTCTGGATTCTCAATGTTTATGGGACTTAAATGTGGGAAGTAAACAGTAAGGACTAATTTTAAGAGTGTTATCTGTAATAGAGTCAGAATCATCAAGTTTTAGGACATTTCATGGTTTTATAACAGCACATCCACGCCTGTCAGTCTTTTCTGCCTACTGTGTCTTGCCTGTTCATTATTCAGGAAAGAACTTAAATAATGATGAGGCTCTGAAAGAATTCTCAGTAGCAAAAAGCTTCATAAGGGCAAATTTATGGTCTCAGCTACATAGGGGTAAGACTCAAGATGAAGTGAAAAGAGTTCCTGGGGACACATAGGCATAAATGGGTGTTGCATATAAGCAAAGCCTTATAAAATAAGGGCCTTGTTACCCTTGTAAAATCCTGGCTCAGGCCTCAAACTTTGCTAAGTAGAAGAGGACTATGGGAAAGTGACTCAGCTGAATTAGAGGTGGAAAAACAAGTTATATAACTATTATGTGTTCACATCGTGGTGCATGGTGTTTGGTTGGATAATGTTTGTTATGATTTAAAACTATGTAACTGATAAAGGCCTAACTGCTTAAAAAGGCCTGGTTTTTGCAATAAAGCTGCTCTCCTTTGCACCTGCTTGGGGACTCTGTGTCGCTTTGCTTCATACAAATGGGGGCTTAATTTGGCCCTAAATTAGAAACCATTTGTCAGCTGGGAGCTCAGATATCCAACAGCATTCAGTGCTGCCCCTCTGACACTCGACAGTTTTCCAATTGGAATTTCCTTAGATTAGTAAAGAAATTGTCAATATTTTAAATTAAGTTTTTTATGTTGTTTTCTTTTTCATTTTCTGACTTACAAAGCATTTTACAAACATTTACACAGTGCTTTGCAAGTGTTCATATTTGTTTCAGTTTTTAAGCAGCACATGGGTCTGTTAACCTGTCCCAAGCACGTGTTTCTTTAATTGAAACTCCTGTTTTTAAAAGGCATAATAGGATCCATGTTGATTAATTTCTTCATCCACCTTCCCACCAGAAAGAACTAGAAAGGCATCCTAGGAGCATATACCTTCCACACCTTCCATGTGCTGGCCTGGAAGCTCAGCCTCACTCCTGACCACATGAACCCTCGACCAGAGGAATTTCAGGTGGAGTGCAACAACTCAAAACTTTGCAAAGCAGAAGCCCTCCTGCATTTCATGGGGTGGGAGAGTGTTCAGCACTGAGACCTACACAAGTGACACTCTGTGGGGTGGGATTTGGCTGCAGGGACTGCTGCTGGTGCATCTTTTGGATGCCTGAGTTGAACAAGGATGTTGGAAATTAGAATCCCCTCACAACTTTGTTAGTGAGCCTATTTCTGCTGTATTTAAAGTGCCTTTGCATTGGTTGCACAGCAGAGCCAGAATAAGGGATTTTTTTTCTGCAGAGAGAAAGTGGTGTTAGGTTGTTCTGCCTCTGTTATGTGCAGAACACCTCCTGACATCCAGTTCTAATTCTTCGCCCTTCATCTCCTTCAGCCCTTGCTTGTTACCTTCGTAAGTTTCCTTCAGGGTAATTTAAAACATATTATTTTTAAATTTAGCACAGCACCAAAGGACCATTTCTAGCACAAAATGGCCAAAGTAATTGTCCAGAGAAGCTGGTGTCGCTTTCAGAGGTTAGAGGGCTATGTTCCTGCTGACAAAAGAGATACAGGTGGCACAG
This sequence comes from Hypocryptadius cinnamomeus, assembly GCA_013400635.1. Classification (NCBI taxonomy): domain Eukaryota; kingdom Metazoa; phylum Chordata; class Aves; order Passeriformes; family Zosteropidae; genus Hypocryptadius; species Hypocryptadius cinnamomeus. The sequence continues at coordinate 9,827 of VYZP01015232.1, read as the reverse complement.
ACATCAGAGTATTTGCATGGTGCATGAACAGCGTGAAAGGAAAAAGGCGGAGAGCAGGGGTTTAGAGAGAATGCAGGCAGTCATCAGGGCTCGCTAAGAGTTCAGCTTTTGGCTTTCTGCCCTGTTCCATGCAGTATTTGCTGTTGGACCCTGCCTTAGTTTTCAGGTGCTATTTCTCTTGTGGGGTACCAAGTAGGAAGGCAACATCAGCAAATAAGTGAAATTTTGTCCGATACCATCTCTAAGGAGGGACAGGACATTTCTCTGCCTGCACCTCTGTTAGACCTTCCTGTATTACATACCCTTCCTAGTGACCTGTAGGATGTACAGCCCAGCTAATATGATGAAACTCAGATTATACAAAAATAGCACATACTTGAGAAATCACCTCTTTATGCTTCTGTCGGTGGCAACAAGGGTAGGCAGCATCCCTTCTAGGTCTTAGCAGCTGCCTGTAAAAGAAGGGACACCCCTGACAAGTTATCTGAGCTTCTGAAGTGCAGATTTTCCACTTTGGAAAAGGGGTCTCCTAGAATACCTTGCAAAGACAGGACTGTCCCTGCTTTTGTATGGCGAATGTTAGATCTGGGTGTTAGACTGGAGTTACACCTAATCCATGCTCCTTTATATGAGGCAGGAAATTCCAAAATCTGTGATCAAAGCAACACACAATCTGTGTAACCCTTTTAATGTTTGTTTTTCAAACAGATGGATTAGGACAAAACAAGCAGCACATGTTTTAGGAAGATTGGATATTACATTAATAAAAACTCTGTGAGAGTATAACTGTGCTGCTGCAGTTCAACAAAAAGCAGAATTCCCTAGACTTGCATGAACTATTGGCTCATTGGCTAACATAACTCTGCAGTCTGTTCGCTGGAGAAGCCCAGATACTCTGCTGATCTCAATGAAAGAACAACTGCAACTAGAATAAACACCCTGGGATCTTGAAAAACTTGGGAAGATATCAGCTGCTGTTAAACAGCACAGAAATAAAACAGTAGTGAAGCTAATAAATACATACAAACAGGTTTAAGGTGTCCTCTTTAGAAACACTATCCCATGAGTTAAAGATCTGAAAATTTAGCTTTTAACAGCTCTGGCACACAAGGAACCAATACAAGTATTTACCTATCTCCCCTGTGTAAGTGCTTCACTTCTTGTTCTTGGCTACATAAATCAAAGGCAGGGTAAATGCATTACGAGTTAAGAGAAGGAAATAATATGATCTTCTAGCAGAAACTGGGAGCAACAGCTTTCCACTTATGTGCCAAAATGCCACACAACTCTTAGTCTGGAACAAGATACGCCTTCTTTTAGAAACAGTCTGTAGCAAATCCATATTTTATCTACTAAATCCTTGACTGCTTAGCCTAAAACTCACAATCTTTTAACATGGTTCTCCTCAGAATATCTCTTTCAAGACTAGGCTGTGCTTTTCTCTCATTTTGTAGGCACAGATTAAAGACAGAGCTATAGACAGGTGCAGATGGTCAAAGAGGAACAAAGTGTCCAAATCCCAGAGTGCCAGTCACAAAGCCCCAGGATATCCAGTTACACTGGTCAAAAGCCATAGCGGGAAGAGACGGAAAAAATCTCTATTCTGATATAATTTGACAGTGAAGAAGGGTGGACAGAGTCCATACAGATGCACTTGATGCATAAAAAATACCTCAGAATTGTGGATATACCTGAAAGTGGGAGACAAATGGATAATATAACATTGACCACGTTGTCCACATTCTGTGCTCACAAATCAGTTTTCTTTTGACAAGACTCATTTTTCACAGCAGTATCTTTGTCTCCAAGCCCTTGCCAAAGAGTTATAACTTCATCAGTGCATTTGGGGATACATTTAACAAAATTGCCTTTTGCAGAAGTGAGATGGTACCAATGCAATGCAATTCTGAAAAACAAAAACATAGAAGTAAGAATAAAAGCTATCCTGAAAAATTAGAGAATATGACCCTTAATTTCCTAATAAAATGCCCCAGTGCATTGTTGCGTGCCTATTATTCTCTTTATGAATTACAGGAAAATAAAATTACCATAATTTTGCAATGTGTGCAACATCATTTCATTACAAGGAAAAGAAGACAAAATTGTGGTTTATTATCAAGGAATTATGTCAGTATTAAGACTGCTCTGTGACCTTTGATCTTGAGTTCTTCATGAAATCAGATGCACAAGGTGCAGTTAGTGACATAGAGAGCCTGGTCTCTGAAGTCGTTTCAGAGGCTGTGTCTAAACACATGACAATCTCAGAATTCCTTAATGCTTTCCTCTAAATAATCAAAAACATTTTCATATACACCAACAAACACTTACACCCATGCTGAGATTATGTGGCTAAAACTTCAAGGCAGAAAATATCAAACGTTATTGTGCATGTGTCCCTTTGTCCATTACTGTATCATCTTTGATTAGAGGATCATTTTTAAATTAATAACTAATAATAGCTTGGCTTACCTTCTGCAGCTGTACATATGGCATTTGCTGTGCATGTATTAGAGCAATAAAGAACATGATATAATATATAAACCATATTACTAATCTTCAGGAACTCTGCTCATTCATCTGTCCTTCCCCTCATAAAGCCAGGCCACTAGCCCTAGCAGGCTTTTGTTTGAACAAGGCTAACTCAGCATGGGTTGCTACTTGAAATGGGCTTAAGTGAGACAAACCATTTCTAGCTGGGGATGGTAGGCAGAGGAATGCAGAAAATCCTGAGGACAGAGCAACCAGCCTTTGGCTGACCAGGGTATCCTGCATTTGAGAAACACTGCTAGTGACGGGGCAAAAATTGTGTGGTGTATACTACATATTCTTAAACACAGCTTGTAGATTAAAAAGTTCCTTCCAACTAGACTTAAATAAAACTTGTCAGTGACCAAACACCTGCTGTCTGTGCTGCTGTCTCATGGAGCTTTGAATCAAGTCCATGATCTCAAAGTCCTCTCTTCAAGACACCTGGAAACCTGGGCTCAGGACAGCTATTGCACTTCCCATAAGAGAAAAACTTTTCACAGTGGCCTCTTCACTTATGGAGGGACCTCACACAGGAACTCTGAACCATGGCAAATCCAAACACCTTCCGCTCCGAGGCACACTTCTGTCACTCACCTCTTCTGACAGAGTCACCAAGAAGGTCATAGGTTTGAATCAAGCAAGCGACCGCTCCTCGCTCGCCCCCACAAGATCACAAAATCAGGCACTTTGCACCTCCTTTCTGCAGAGAGCAAGGCTGGGTCACACTTGCGAGGTGCTACTGGTGCTGCAGAAGGCACGAAGCTGCTCCGACACGGCAGCGCTGACAAACTCCCACCACGCAGTGACGGATCCGGAGGGCTGGCAGTTAAAAAAAGCTTACCCGGGATATCGTGCATTATTATTAGCCCGCGATGTAAATAACGCTACATACGGAAAAAGCAAAGCACAGATCTGTCTAAGGTCTGTCAAACATCTCTTTGAAAGTTTATACACTCAGGCAGGAAAAGTTTGAATCGCCCAGGCCCTGCCTGTAGCCATTCTGTGGACACAGCTATCAAAGTTGTAACATCCAGCATCCAAGCTCAGGCCAGCAACACTTTCCATTAACAATACTGGAATATGACTCTTTTCTTGCTCCCACTCCCATAACTCGGTCTCAGTTTATCATCAGGCTGTGTTTGATACTCACAGCAGAAGGATGGAGTGTAACACTGCATTTTTAAAGGAGCATTTGCCCATTAGAATCTCAAGGCTTTTGTACCAAAAGCTAAAATTAACAAACCCCTCTGGAACAAAACAAAATAAAACAAAGCAACCCCAAACTGACCTGAAACCCAGTGCTAAATAAGAATGAGATAATCCGCAATTTTTACCTAATTGCCCAAGTATACGCTTGAGCTATCACTCTTGAGCTAATACTCCAACACCTCTCTACCACAGTGGGGGGCTCCATTCACTGGAGCATTTGACTTTCACGCATGGTCAGGAACAAGTACTGCCCAGTGAGTGTCAACAACAGCTGAAGGGCTGATTCTGCTTAGTAGATCAGTCCTGGCACAGGGCTCACGAGCACAGCATCAAGATCCTGACTCCTGCTGAGGTCTGAAATGAACTTCCAAGGTTCAAATCCTCAGCAGAAACCCAAAAGAGAAGTAAATGGCTTGAGGGAATAATAGCTCTGCCTATAAGCTGTTCTTATTAAACATTTTCACTAGTGACCATAGCAGAGTGACATGGTTCACTAGAAATGTTACAAGAACACTCGCTGATGTGACAGTCAGAAACATCATAAATAAAGATGAGGATCAGAAAAACTAAGGAAAGGATCAACACACAAAGCATGAGATCATGCACTTACAAAATAATCTGATTCTTCTGCCAGAGAATAATGGCATTCTTTAGGTCTCCACAGTTGGAAATGGAAGTGGAAGGGAAGAAGAGCTGGGGTGAGCCAGCCTCCAGCAGATTTGAGAAAAAAGAGAACTCACAAATACATGAAGTGAGATATTCCCAAAAGAAGCAAGAAAGTATTAATGTCTCTTTGCTAAGATGCACACCTCATGCATAACTTGCTCACTGCCACACAACGGATATTAATTCATGCAGGCACAAACACAGAATTTGGTAGAATGCCAAGTTTGTCTCTGGGAATGAAACCATTTATAAAATTAACATTGAGGATATAGAATTGTTCCCTAAGTACAGAATAGGGTTTAAGAACCAGGAAAGAAACTGCCTACATTAAGGAATGCTGTTGGCACAACAACAGGTGCACTACAGCTGGGGATACACTTGCCTCAGAAATCGGAAGATTCCTATCAGAAGAACGACACTCTGGGTCAGGTTTTCAGTAAGGGTAGCAGGACAGAAAAAACCAAAATCAAATTAACTGATCAGTTTTAGGGTGGATCAGGATATGAAAGTAGTCATATGAGAGAGAAACATATGGAAGAGTGACATCTGTAAGAGGAGATTGGGTTTAAGGGTTGGAAAAGTCTCACAGGTTCTGAATTTTAGGTCTTTCAAAAACGCTTTAAAATTATGTTCTATGGTGAAAAAAAAAATATTAATTCTAATAATGTAACATCTGCCTAGCAGGGTAGGAGACAAAAATCCACTTTAAAATGTGAAGTGATGCACTAAAAAACAAATAGTCCATGTGAGGTCTTCTTTACATACTAGTCTTCTGGTAACTGTAACAACAACTTGCAATTAGTTTCCACTAATATACTTTCGTGTAAATGCTTACTCTTGCTAAGCAAGTGTCAAAATCTAGAAGCAGAAGAAGGTATAGATTTTAATGCATTCACTAATAAAGCCACAGGTACCTAGAAATATTTGCAAAACAAATCAAGATGTTCTTTAGCATTCATGTGATCATTGAAAAAAAAAAAAAACAGCCTAGGAAATGCGTTTTTATTTGCAAATTACAATGCCAATTCTAAAACCCCCATCTTACTGAGATGTTTCTTCATATGCCTGTTGCAATCTAAAGAGCACTTTTAAGGACAGAATAAATGTCTCTTTCAGGCAGGCTGTTAATATATTTTCCTCCTCAGCATCTCAGAGCCCTCTGTTGCGTGATGTCCTCTGTGGGGCTCACTCACGCCTTGTTTACCTGCACAGAGAAGTGCCTGAGTGCCAGAGCTGTGTTTGCTGGATTGGAACAGACACTGCTCTTTGTGCTCCCAAGATAAGAGGTTGCAACAGTCAAGCTGGTTTTGTGTATCTCAACCACAAAATATGATCTTCATAATTACTGTGAATCAACTAAAATAGCAACTCATATCTTCTTCCCAATAGCCGTAAATTTAAAAGGCGCTCTTAATTTAGTGCTTTTTCATCTTGCTTCATGTGTTTGAGAACATTTATTCCAACAAACTCACAAAACCTCCTTTCAGTAACAAAGCACAAGCTGTAAATTGTCCCATACCTCAGTTTTCTTTCAAAGCTCAGACAAAGGATTGTTCTTGCCCTTTTCATATTAGGCCCACATAAATCAGAGCCCAGTAAAGGACAAGTCAAGTAATCTCAGCAAACAGCCTACACTAAATATACAACTGGATTGTTACATGTCATGCTTCCCATTAGTCACAGATAGAAACTAGAAACTTGTGACAAGTTTGACAAAGAAGCTGAGTAGAGCCATTGCATCATGGATATACTCAATAAGCCTGTTAACCTAGGACTCCATCATGCAGAGCTGATAGAGCACGGACTGAATTTCTTTCTTCCCTCTTCTTGTTTTACAGCCAATGTCCCTTCTTGCAGGAACAACACTTGTGAGCTGTGCAGCACCCTCTAATTATGATGGTTCAGTGATGGAACTGACTCCATGTCTGTCTAGATGTGTTTCCATGCTTTTCTCAGATATAGTCAGCCCTGTTCCTATCTATGTGCCAACTCAATTTTATATTCTGAAACAGGACTGACAGGGGAAGACAAGAGACTTCATCTCCCTCCTGTTACACCGAACGTTGTTGGCTGATATAAATTGGCAACAACTCCATTAAAGTTGGGACAGCTACATCAGCTTTATCATGTTTGATGGTCTGCCATCTGATGATCTGTGCAACTCAGCTGACGGCCACACAGGGACTTTTTTCCCAGCTGCACTGCTGAGAAAATGACCTTGTTGCTGATGGGAAAGTCGTGAGTCTTATGATAACGCTCAGAGATTTAGAGGTGAGGACACACATGTAGTAAAAGACAAGATGCCCAGCCCACTGGGGTTGTAATAACCCAGTGCCAGTAATGAAGGTGTAAAGTCTGTTTCACAAGCCCCTCATTGGTGGTGCTGCCACAAGCACATGGTAGAGCCCATCTGCAGCTGTGCCATCCTGCCTGTGATACAGAAAACCCAGTCATCACAAAAGAACATGAATAATTAAATGCTTTGCAGTCTTGAGGAAATGATTAAAAGCAGGTATGATAGACTTATAGATGTTTTATATTTTGAAATAAACAGTTTTCTATTATTTACACTGAAAAATTGATTGATATTTATATTATCACTGAATATGAGAGGGTAGAAGAAGCATCTATCACTAAGAACACAGAACTGACCTGCACAATCCATGTGTAAGACACCTAGATGGGAATAAAGCCTGTGGCAGTGAGACAATAGCATTACTGCTGTGTTTAGAGAACACCAGCCAAACACACTGAACCACAGAACCGTGGGACCTGGAGGCAGCAATTGCTATCCACAGCAAGAAAAATGTCAGGCTATTCAACACTTACAGTCACACTCAGGTACTAGAAGACACAGATGTTGCTACTGAGCCATTTTCATGCAGACCTGCAAAATTCCTGGTATTCTGTGAACGTTGCCAAATGCTGCCTGGCATCTGCTATGAGGCAACTCGGCCTGCTCTGACAAAACTGAAGCTGTTGCAAAAGACAAGAATTGCTCAATGTTTCTATAATTTGTTCATCTGCAGATTTTGCAGTGCTTCTATGACAGTGATTCAATGGTAGCAAAAAACCCCATGGAGGTAAACCAAAATGAATGAGGCTGATGAGCTAAAGCAGTACCTCAAGCAAGTTACCTGTCATTTATAATGCAGCACAGCCAGATAGGAGAGGAATGGTAGGACACAAAGTCTAAAATTGAAACCACAAAGTGATGTTCTGGAGGAATGAAGATGAAGGCAGCAAAACAAAAATAAAAATACTGGAAAGCATTTGCATTTAAACCCAGAATGTTTGAGAGCAGAATCATCTATCATAAATTTTAATTAAAGTTGTTCCTTATATATAAAAGTTTCTCTACACACAAAAGTAAGACGGAGGCAAACTAGAACTTGCCCTCCAACTCACAGGGTAAGGCCAGTACAGCTCTCTGATTAACCCATTTGTTATTATTATTCAGTTTATCCTAACCTACTCTAGCAGGGATTTAAATGAAGCCAGAAAGTCACCCTAATTTTGGAATTAAAAGAGCCCCACTGGGACTCAATCTGATAAGCCAGTTTACTATTCCAGTTAAATGGTCACCCTTTTTAAGAAGAAATAGCAAGCCCTACACAAATGTAATTGCCTTGTGACCCATTAATGACAGACAATAATATTGTTGTCTGTTGTTGCCAATGGCAAGTACAGTACTGGTCTGACAGACAGGCATGTTTTCTGCACCACAGCAATAGCCAGCTTTATAATCTAATAACATATAAGAATTACAGCTAACATTTTTAATATCTTCTTGGTGCCATACAGTATTTGGTACCCACCTTAGGAAAGGATGCACATCTCAGTTAATGCAGGTTGGGATCATTGATTAATTATTATCACTTCAGGACTAACATCGTGCTTGGAACTACAGAAAGCAAAAATTAAGACAGCTTCTGCAATGAGAAGAGCAGACTGAAAGAGATAAAAATGCTGGGGAGAGAGGGCAAGCAATAAGGACCAAATGTTTTGTAAGGGCACAGCTTCTAGGCTAGCCCCTATCTTGGTGCTTGCATTTCCATCTTCATGGAGCTACTGTCTGCACATTTCAAAACTAAACAAATTTTCTGTTATGGTTGTATCCCAATATGGTATTTAAGCTAGACTAAGATGTACCACTAACTCTGGATGCAAAGCAAATAACACAGTAACTAATTGTACTTTGCAATTACACTACTCCTCAAAATGCTGATGTTAATAAGCAAACAAGAAAATAAAATATCATGCTATTCAACAGAGAGAGAAATGAAGGCAAGAGCAGTGGTAGTGGTAGGCAAGGGTCAAAGAAGAAGTTGTGAGGGGAACTCAACAGTCTTTCTGAACCTAAGTCCATTTTTTACAAGAGGCTATGGTTCACTGCAAAGATAACAAAGGCCAAGTTTTGCTTTTATAAAGCAGAGAGATTTCAAGAAAGTGTCAAATGAATCTGTCAAACTTCAAATCCACTACTGGCTCAGTAGGAAATGTGACATAAAAAATAGGAGGGGAGAAAAAGACCCAATAAAGTTGTCTTCAGAAATAGGAATTCTGAATAACATATTGCCTGGTACCTGGGACACCACACGATCACTTATTTTCTGAACACGGCCAAATTAATCTATTTGCAAATGGAAAGACATCTGAGACAACTATATATTATCATATGTGGTCTGATATTTTCCAGTAATTTCAGTAGTTAAATGTCAGTAGAGGTCTCAGAGCTAGAATCAAAGAAAGGGAAAAATGACACTAAATGTGTCAAATTGCCCTCCTGCTGGTACAGACACAGACAGGCAACTATGACCATTGAGAACACTGAGAGAAGGAAAATGTCCCCAATTGGATGGCAGCTTCAACAGAGAGATTTATTCTTTTTATTTTGGGGGTTTCACAACTTTACTTTCAATTGTGGTGGGTCAACTCTGGCCAGCAGGTAAGCAAGCACCCATCTGACTACTCACTCACGCCCCCGTTCCTTTACCAGCATGATGGGGCAGAGAACAGGAAGAAAAAAGCAAGAAAATCTGTGAGTTGAGAGTTTAATAAACGAAGAGGGGAAAAAAAAAAGATCAAACAAAAATGGAACCAAGCAATGCAAAGGCAGTAACTTATTACGTTCCACAGGCAGACCAACTCTCAGGTATTCTTTGAGCAATCACAAAATTGGAAGACACCCCTCTCTCCCTTTCTTCCTCTACCACCACTTTCACTGCTGTGTCTGTTGCTGTATGGTACAGGACATCCCCTTGGCCAATTCAGATTAGCTGTCCCTGCTGTGTCCCCCCACTAACTTCTTGCTCCTCGTTACTGGGGAAAGTGGGTGCAGAGTGCGAAATAAGAGAAAGTTCAGCTATGTTGGAACCACAGTTGGAGACACAAACCACAGCACCATAGGCTCAAAAATATTT
>VYZP01015223.1:0-15645 GCA_013400635.1 Hypocryptadius cinnamomeus | reverse complement strand
AGGTTGTATAAAATACATATTGTATAAAGTATTTATCGTATGTAATACGAGCAGGTTGTATAGAATATATCTTGTATAAAATATATATTGTATAAAATATGTATTGTATAAAATACTCTTGTGTGAAATCCCAGCAGGTTGTCAGGGGTGAGCAGATCCTGCTCTGTGCCAGCCTGGGGTGGGGCTCACCTGCTCTGTTCAGGTCACAGAATGAACAAGTGCAAAAATCACTTTGTCAGCTCAGTTTGGGTCTGATTCAGGTCTGAAGCTCCAGAATGAGAGGCATAAAGGTATTAAACCCTTGAATTCCTCCCTCTAAAACACCATTTTGGGTAGTGCTAGCTAATCCTTTTTAAATTAAGTCCCTGAACAAGCTCTTAAAACCCCACAAAATGTCCCCCTGCTCTTGTCACAAAACTGCCGAGACTGAGGTAAAAAGATATCGACTCTGTTTTCTGCTCCCATATTTCCAAAGTGTTCCAAAGGATTTTTCATATCAGTATTCAGAGCTGCAACACAGACTTTAAATGCCCTGAGCTCTTATAGGAGGGTTTTTATCTTTGTTTTTTTACTTTGGGAAGTCTTGTGGCAATCAAACTGTGAATCTGCTAAAATCTGTGGCAACACAGCCTAGGAAATGTTAGCAAGGCTGTGGGAGAAAAAGGAACTGGAGCTGGTTAAATTGGAATGTAATTCCAACCAATAATCAAAAATATTCTGGTGGAAGGCAGGGGTTGGACTGGATGGTCTTTAGGGTCCTTTCCAACCCAAACCATTCTGTGATTTGAGGATTTTTTCTAAGCTAAAACTCCACCAGATTTCTCTTCCCACTCCTCCTTCCCTCATTATTGTCCTTCCCATTTACTCTGAATGCTTTCAAACAGACACCAAATATTAATTTTTGAGAGCATTTGAAACCCCAATTCACTCTTCCCAACAGCTCCAGCTTTTCATGCTCAAGCTGGGACAAAATTGATGATTAATCAGCCAAGCCAGTGACTGGAAATCTGATTTTGAGTCAGCAGCCTCAGTTTCCTCTGCTCAAGGAGGGGGAAAATCGACCTTTGTAGCTGTCAGGAGCACTGACTCACTGCTGACAAACCATGGGCACTGCAGGAGAGACAAACCAGGGCTGCACCTCCCCCTTTATTTTGCCTCAGTGCTTCAGATGGGCCTGGGACAGGCTCCTCCTGTCTCATCCAGGTATTGCCCAGCACCAGGAATGGTCTCTCCAAAGAAACCATTCCTCACTGGGAGCTGAGCTGGGATCCCAGCTGGAGCTGGGCTTTGGCCTGGGCTGACTGGGAATCTGGATTTATCCTGGGGCTGACTGGGAATCTGGATTTTATCCTGGGGCTGACTGGGAATCCAGGCTTTGTCCTGGACTGGGAATCTGGATTTTATCCTGGGGCTGACTGGGAATATGGGATTTATCCTGGGGCTGACTGGGAATCTGGGATTTATCCTGGGGCTGACTGGGAATCTGGATTTTATTCTGGGGCTGACTGGGAATCTGGATTTTATCCTGGGGCTGACTGGGAATCCAGGCTTTGTGCTGGGACTGACTGGGAATCCAGGCCTTGTCCTGACTGGGAATATGGGATTTGTCCTGACTGGGAATCCAGGCTTTGTCCTGGACTGGAATCTGCTGGGACCCTCCTGGGCAGTGCTGGAGTGGGCACAGGTCACCTCCTGCTGTCCCTGATCCCACTCTGCCTCCCCTGGGTGAGGAAGAGGCAGAGGGGGAGGAAGCTGAGGGATGTCTCTGGTTCTGTTGTTTCTCTCTGGATATTCTTTTTAAGACTCAAATTGTGCTTCTGGCAGAACTGGGTGAGAATTTGGGCAAAAGCAGCAGAGAGAACAATTCCTGTTGGCAGCACACGCCCAGAGCAATCCAGAACATCTCAAGGATGCTCTGGCACCCCAGTTTGGATTCAAATATGACTTCTGGTCTAAAAGAGAAAGCAAAGCAATTAACCTGCACAATTAACTGCTGGGGTTATTCAGTGGAACAATCCAGAACTCCCAGAGGATGAGGATTCCACTCCCTGCTCCATCTCCAGCTGATCCCAGCAGAACTTCCTGGAGGGTTTGGAGTAAGAACACTCTGAAAACATGGTTTTACAACACAGAATGTTTTGGTGGGCTCACTTTCCCTCTCCCCTCTCCTCAAATCTGTGATTTAAGTGTGACTGGACAATGTGCTGAGGTAAAAACTCCAATTCCAGCCAAGGTTGAAGGAGTCTTCCCTTAATTTCTTCTAATTCAGCTTAATTGCAAAATATTTGGTGTGATATTAAGTTTGGCTTCAGACTGGTGGCATGGTAAGCTTCTCTCTCAGCTTGAAGACTGCCTTGTAAACATTGCCTGACAGGCATATCTTTCATCTCACTGACAGCAAACCGATCTGTCAAAAACCCCAATTAATATTCCGAGAGGGAGAAGAAAAGTAATGCAATTCAAATCAGGTTAAATCACTTAAAATCTGGGATTCCTCCCTCTGAATCCCTCAGGTGCCTCTCAAAGGTGTCATTCTGCACGTGGGATGTCCAGCTGCAGTGGAACTCTGCCTGTTTGTGCCTCCAGGAGGAGGTTCAGGGTTTATTTGAGTGTCCTCGACCTGCCCAGCTCTGCCCTGGGCTGCCCAGTGCTTCTCTCCTAGGTTGTTTCCATCACTTCTGCATTTCCCTCAGTGAAAACACTGTTGATTTCCATGCATTCCGTGAGCTGAAGATCTCTGATCATTTCTTATTTACATTTTAAAAGCCACCAAGTCAAGCTCCCAGCACTTCCTGCACACTTTGAAGAGGCTTTTCAGTGCTCAAATCGCTTCTCTGCTGAGCTGTGGTAGAAATTCAGGGATTGCAGTGGGCCAAGTGCTGCTCCTGCCATAAATTTCCTGGTCTTGTAAGGCAGCTGAGAGCGGGGTTTGATCCTGTTGTTAATCACCATAATGGTAAACAATCCCTAATGTTAGGAATGCATTAAAGGCAATGAAAAACAGCATTGCAGAGGGAAGTGGCGGGTGGCTGCATTTGCTCATTATCCACTGAATAACCCCAGCAGTTAATGCCTTTCCAGGCTAATTGCTTTGCTTTCTATTTTAGACCAGAAAAGTCATGTTTGAATACAAATTGGGCTGCCATGTTTATCATGGAGCATTTTTTTTCATGACTAATTAACTTTGTTTTGCATTTAAACCACTAAAGCCAATTGAACTCCAGGCTCATGAGCACCACTCTCTTCTTTGAGGAACACATTTAAAATTCCAGCAAGGGATCCCAGATGATCTGAAATGCTTTATTGGCTCTTAGACCCTCACTTCAGATCACTCAAAAATCAAAGTGATGCTGCAGAAGATTGATTGTTGTGTGATTTGCAGAGTTCTCTGCTGTTTGCAGAGCAAACCCATGAAATACAGATGTTTTTACCAAATATTGTTCAGAAGAGATCATTGCAGGCACTCCAGTTAAATCTTTCTATTTGCCATAGGAATTGTTCTTTTACAATAACAGTGGGAGCTGGGAAAGAATAGTTTGGTTTCTGTAGATTGAGTTTTGGACTGGAGGTTTTTTTTCTCTGTAAATCACAGAATCTTGTGACTTTTGCCTGATCCCCACCTTGTCCCCAGCCCAGAGCACCAAGTGCCACCTGCAGGAATTCCTTGGACACCTCCAGGGATGGGCACTCCAAACCTCCCTGGGCAGCTCCAATTCCTGACCCCCCTTTCCATGGGGAAATTCCTGCTGTGCCCACCCTGAGCTCCCCTGGCCCCCCTGAGGCCGTTCCCTCTGCTCCTGTCCCTGTTCCCTGGAGCACAGCCCGACCCCCCGGCTGTCCCCTCCTGGCAGGAGCTGTGCAGAGCCACAAGGGCCCCCTGAGCCTCCTTTGCTCCAGGCTCAGCCCCTTCAGCTCCCTCAGGAATTCTCCATTCCCTTCCCATCTCCCTCAGGAATTCTCCATTCCCTTCCCATCTCCCTCAGGAATTCTCCATTCCCTTCCCAGCTCCCTTGGGAATTCTCCAGCCCCTCTCAGCTCTGTTCCCTCCTGTGGGGGGACAGAACTGGACACTGTCACCTCCCCAGTGCCCAGCAGAGAGGGACAATCCCTGCCCTGCTCCTGCTGGTCACACTGGTTTTGATACAATTTTTCTGGTTTTTTAGGTCGATGGAATCCTGGCTTGTCCACAAAGGTGAGTTAATCCCTGCAGATGGTTTAGCCCGAGGGAATGATGTATTTTGAACAAACTGTAATTGCAGACACATTTCCATGGCAGAGAGCTCATGCACAGCTCAGTGCCTGAACACACTTCCTGATTTTAGTTCGTATTTTGATAACTCTCTTTTGCAGCTCCAAATGCACAGCACTGAAAATCCTTTCAAACAGGATGGCAGGAAATGCTCTCCCCCCCCAGCTTTGGTCACCAGTGAGTTTTATTGACTGAGTGGCATTTTGGGCTTCCATTTTTTTAAAACCCCAAATACATCCCAGTGTGGTGTGTCCTGAGCTGACCTGCCAGTATTTTTGTGGTTTTTTTTTTTGTTTGGGTTTTTGGTTTTTTTTTTTTTTTTTTTTTTTGGGAATTGAGTGCCATAGGGACAGCAAAACCAAATTCTTTTGTTCTGTTGAATTCAGCATTTGCTAAATTCCAACACAATTCCTGCCAGGTACTGCCAGAGAACCTGGATGTGCCAGCCTGCCTGGATGTGCAGATGTTCCAGGCTCTGCCTGCCAACTTCCCAGAAGATTTTCTCTCTCGGACTGGGTTACTAAGACAACAGCTCCACTCGATTCTTTGAAGCCAATTCATTATTTGAACGAGCAGAACGAGTCCTTCTGCCACTCCTTGCGTTTCTCCAGTCATTTTTAGCTCTCACATTGCCTCGGGCTGGTTGCAGGGTGCTGACTTGTTAATTATGCAGCCTCTCTGTTCTCTGGAAGCCTGGGAAGGTGCTGGCAGATGCTGCTGGACCCGTTCTCAGTGAGATCCTGGTCTGGGATGCTGCTGTGTGACAGCCACAGGAGGATCAGCTCGGGCCCAAAAGGCAAATTCTGGGTTTCTGGTACATATTCATGAACAAATCCATCAAAGGGAGGTGGCAGCACATTGTGGTTTCAGATTATTGTGGTCCACTTCAATGCAACGTGATCTGTGTAACATGCACTGGACTGAGAATCAAACAGTGGGAGGAGAACAAATACATTTGGCTTGAGAAGAATTGCCTTAAATATCCTAGAAAACAAAATGAATGACCCTTAAAGAATCCAGGAACGTGGCTGAGCTGCAGCATTACAGAAACTCAGCATTCCTACGTCACACTCAGTGTCTCTGTGATGGACCAGAGGGTTCCATGGATTCATTTAAGATTAGTCCTTCCAATATTTTAAGACTGAGCAGTGAAATGATTTTGTTGTCTTCAGTCCTCAATCTGAGGCACTTAAGAAAAATAAAAAACCCTGAACATCAGCTTGCTGGAGATTTGATCATTG
Source organism: Hypocryptadius cinnamomeus (assembly GCA_013400635.1). Taxonomy (NCBI): domain Eukaryota; kingdom Metazoa; phylum Chordata; class Aves; order Passeriformes; family Zosteropidae; genus Hypocryptadius; species Hypocryptadius cinnamomeus. The sequence continues at coordinate 10,155 of VYZP01015223.1, read as the reverse complement.
CTATAAATGTTGCATTGAGGGTGCTCCAGGATAATGAAGATGGTTGGAAAACCTGGGTAGAGGGAGAGAGGTTAGCGGAAGGAAACATCCTAACTGCATAAATCATTACTCCAGGGCAAAATGTAATGAGAATTTTTTAAAACATGAGCTGTCTCCACTGAGATATCTCTTTAACCTCATGCCATCATGCCACACCAGTAATTGTTAATTTTAAATGAATTCCTCTTCCACCTCCATGTCACTGATGCTTTTGATTATTCTGAAGGAATCACAACAATCCCCAGGACTGATTTCCCTATCAAAACAGCTTCTAGGTCTCCTGGTGGGAGCAGGTGACACTTGTGGCCATGCAGATCTCAAATTAAAGGGCTGCCCTGGTGTGACCTTGTTTGGTGACAGTCCATCCTAATTCTGCCATATTAAATAGCTGTAGAAAATCCAGATTTTGGCATTAAATCCCCCACTGCACATTGGCACAAAGGGGTCACTCACAGTGTGCAGATGTTGCACTGAGGCACTTCCCTGGGTCTGAACCACCTCTGACTCCTGGGCACGACTAGAAACCTACCACACAGTGATGCTGTAGGATTTTAGCTTTTATATTTTCCACCTATTTGTAATCCTGCAGTTCTTTAGTGTGTAACTCTAAACTCCACACACAGTGGGAGCTGCTGCTTCCCCATTTTGGGCAGACACAACAATTCCTCTCCAGGCCTGGGAACCAAGGACACCTCACTGCCTCAGGCCTGAGATGGAAACTAAAGGGAGTTGTGGGGGGAGTAAACTTGGGGTCAATGACTTCATTATCTGGAGCTGTAATTGGAACAGATTAACCCCCAATATGCAAATGGACCAAACTTATAAATGTGTAAAACCTGTGACCCATCATCCATCTTTGGGTGTAGCCCCTGGGGGGCTTTGCCCTAAATGTACCTGAAGGCCCTTCAATAAATATAACTGCTTTTTATTCCCTTAATTCTGTTCGATTCTGGTTTTTTTGCCTAAAAAAGGCATCAACAGGACGTGGTGGTGGAAATTTCTTTGCAGTCCCAGGTGAAAAACTGGAGCAAGACTGAAGGAAGGTTTTCATTCAGCGGCGGCCTGGTTTGAGGCCGGGCTGCCAGGGACAGGCCCCGTCCCTCCCCTCAGGGCTTGCTCACATTTCCACAGGAAAAATCCCCTGCCACCTTCATCTTTCCCCTGCCCTGGGGAAAATGCAGATCTCCATTTCACTCACTAAAATATGGCCAGCTTTGGGGTTGCTCACATTTTTACCCTGAGCTCTCCTTCCTAACCTGCTCTTCCCTCCCAGGGATGCCATCACTGGAATCTTCTTTTCCTCCCTTCCAGCAGAAAAATGAAGCTCTTTGTCTTATTTTTTTCTCTTTTCTTCAAAGAGCTGCAGGTTTGATGCAAACCCCATGAAGCTCCCGGTGTGTGTTGGATGCTTTTCCTTCCTCTTGCAGAGCTGCTTTTCCTTCTGTTCCCTGCTAGGGAGAGGTGAGAGCCTCCACCAGCTGCTGTCTGGGCTGGGTGTCGTGCTCCTAATGCTCCTTGTCTGCTCGCCAGCATCGTTTGCAGAGCTGGGATAACGCCAGAAGAGGGAAACTGGGCTGAAAAAAGAAGAAATTATTTAACATTTCGAAATTGGGCTGAAAAAAGAAGAGGTGATTTAACATTTCGTCTGCGTTTTAGTACCTGTAAATTCAAAACACCAAAAAAACCAACCAAATTAAAAAAACCAACCAACCAAATTAAAAAAACCAACCAACCAAATTTAAAAAACCAACCAACCAAATTAAAAAAACCAACCAACCAAATTAAAAAAAAACAGCCAACCAAATTAAAAAAACACAACCAACCAAATTAAAAAAAAAGACCAACCAAATTAAAAAAAACAACCAAACAAAACAAAACCCCAAAGCCCACTACCCCAATACCTACATGGCAGAGCTTTATGGGATTTTATGCAATTATGGGGCTTTAACAAAGGGTGCTTTTAATTATCTTGTGCTCCTTTATCTGGCAAGGATGTTTCCTGTAATCCAGCCTTCTCTGGAGCACAAACCAGGCAGAGTCCCACCAGGAATGCTGGAGGGAGGGAGGGGACATTTCCAAGCCTCTTTGCAGGGAAGTTTTGGGGTGGCAGACCCCAAAAGTTGCCTCCTCCTGGCTGCTGTGAGAGGCTGTGCTGGACCAGGAATGCTTTTGGCACAGCACCAAAGGGCAGCAGAGTTTTTGTTGGAATTTGTGCTGTGTTTGACATGTCAGGGGCAGGAGAAGAGCTGAGAATGCACCACTTCATGATGATAAAAATGAGATGTTGTGAGGGTGGTTGCAGAAAGGAAAGCCACTGGGGTTTAGGTGTCACTTCAGCTCCGGTTGCTCTGGAATATTGGAGATGCTGAGGGCTCTTCCCAGCCCTGACTGGGACAGTGAAGCAGACTTACAGGGAGGAATGTGAATCACAAATATGATTTTTTGACTGAGTTGTTGGTGTTTTAAAAATTCTTCATTTTCCCCAAAGCCATGAAGATTGATCAGCCCCTCAGTGCCTGGGGACATCAAACTGGATGGTTCCATTGCAGTGGCTTCCTCTTCCAAATGACTGCTTTTATCTTCCTTTTTTTTCTTTTTTCAAGTGCTTTCTGACTGGTTCTAAAACTCTTGTCACTGAAAGACTGAGGAGTTGTCAACAGAGCTGTAATATTTGCTTTTATCTGTCATGTATATCTTCACTTGCTTTGAGTTAATTTGTCACATATTTTATAATTACCATTAACCATCTGAAACCTTCTCTGGATTAAATGCTCTGCCAGCGTGGCCGTTTGCAGTTACTCACTTTCAGTTAAGCAGATTTTTAAATAAGCCTTTTGATCTTTTTTATATTTTCAGGGCCTGCCTTTTGGCTTCACCACACTGGATTTTGGCTTCTGGTTCATGAGTTTTGAGCAACCTTTTTGCCCAAATATCCTTGAAAATACTGCGAAGTTCACATAGGCTGATTTCACTTATACTTTTTGTGTAAATTATGTTTTATATATATATATATAAAATATAAAGACCATATATATGTATATGTTAAATTATTTCTGTTAAATTACATTATTGAGCGTTAGGAGGTCTTTTCCCCCCTTTCTTATATTTATCAATAAAAATATTTCCCAACTCAATGAATCCTTTGCATTAAGCTACAAGGAGCTATTTAGTTTCCATATGTGCAAGGTATATTTTATTTAATATTGATTTTTTTTTTTTAATGTGTGGTTTGTGCTTCCTTAAAGGCTGAGCTGCTTTTTTTAGTGACTCAGCTCCAAAAGTGCACCCAGAGTTTATTGCTTTGCCTTCCAGTCCTGCAGTGCAATTGTTTCTGTCCTGGAATGTTTGGGAAATCTCTCCCTGCCAGATAAGGACACATCAAAGCCTTTAATAGTTTATTTTACAAGGAGATTTTGGAGTCTTTCTAATCTGCTGGCAGGATTGCTTATCTTCTGCACTGCCACTTGTTGAGTGAAAGGATTATCTTCCTTTTGGATTAGGTTGGGAATTTTAGAGCAAGAAGTGCCCATGTGAGAGGAGTTTATTGTGGTGCTTCTGCTGAAGTTCAGGGAAGTGACTGAGCCCTGCTCAGGTTTTCATCCTGCTTAGCTGCCAGCATTAACCACAACAAGAGTCAGGAAAGGAAAATCAACAGAATTATATAGAAAAAGGGCTTCTGCCTTTCTTCTAGAAATGAAGGCACAAGCAAAAAATGGCAGTAAATCCATTGCAAAATGTTTTCTGGGATTGCTGAGGTGGTCTGGGCTGAGATGTCCTTTAAAGAACGGCCAGGACTAAATCAAAACTCCCTCACATATTCTGATTCTGGTAACTAAGAGATGCTTCAAACCAAGCTGTTCTTCAGGGCCCTGTTGTTACTCTGAAATTAAAATGCCTCAAAATGTAATCTATAAAATTAATAAAAACCAACTGGTGATGTTAAATGGGCTGGGGCTTTAAAAAAGTCATGTTTTCACCTTTTCAATCCAGTTTTGAGAGGTGGCAACAACAGCTGGACATATCTAAAATGCACAGAGATATTCCACTGGATATAAATTTTATTATTTCCTGTCAGTGGTTTCAAGGTTTTGTCACAATGCAGTGGGGTCAAATTCCTTAATTTAAGCTGGATACAGGAAAAAAAGCTCCAGGAGAAAAGCCACTAAAGAACTTTATCCATCCAAATCACCAACTGCTTACACTTTTAAAGTAAGAAATGTCACAAAACCTTGAATAATAGCAATAATAGGTTTGTGTTTTGCTCATTAAACACCAAGTTGCTAAGCACATTTATAAAGACAATCTGTGTAATTAGATTTGCAATTATACATTTTGTTTAGTGGCAAACAGCTTGAAACAAAGCAGAAAATGTGATGGTGACATTAAATATTCCCCAGAAATGCTTTTTAGCAAAGCTGCCCAAAGGAGGGCTGACAGCAAGGGCTGGTTCTCATCAGAAGAAATAACAATTGTTAAAGTTTGGTGTCAGGGAAATGAAGTGTCCCAGGGTAGGAGGAGGGTGACAGCAGAGCTCCAGTGCCATGGAAACAAACCCTCATCCCTGATTTATGGCCATGGCTCCATCCAAGCATCCCTTGTGCTGTCCTGAGCTGAACCACAGCTGGGAACTGGATCCTGATTGATCCATCCAATGGCACATCCATCTCAGCAGGCAGGTGAGATTAACCCTCCCAATTAACCCTCCCAATTAACCAAGGAGCTTTTGATCCTCTCACAGCAGCCTGGCCGTGCCATGGGTGAAAAAAGTGTCCCCAGGGGCCACAAACAGCTCCGTGTGTGCCATGGGATAAGTCAGCCCTGTTTTCATCCAGGGATCACTGCACTGTTGGCTCGTGGGCTGTTCCAGGATGTCCAGGAAAGAGGGAGCAAGCTGCCAGAAAAGTGATTAGTGGGTGACATCTCTCCAGATCCAGGGGACTGCTGACCAGGAAGTCCTGCTGGTGGCCAAAGGAGTGGCCCTGACAGCCTGGATGCCATTATTGGTGTCCCCACCTTCTGCAGGAACGTTTTCCATCCTGGGTGAATTCCTGCAGGGAAAGATTTGACTGTGGAGGAGAATTTCATGTGGTGAGAGCCCACCTGGAATCCTGCACCCAGCTCTGGGGCCAGCACTGCCAGGACCTGGGGCTGCTGGAGTATTGTATTTGTGGGGCNAGATGGAGAGAGAGGATTTCCAAGGGATGGAGAACCCCTGAGTTTGTGCATTGCTGTTGGGTGACCTGGCACTGAATTGAAATCCACTCTGGCAAAATTCTGTTTCCTGCAAAGGGAGGAAGACAAAATCCACTCTTCCCACCTTCCCAAGCCCCAGGGGTCAGGACAGCTTTGGCTTTTCCTACCTGCAGTCCTGGGGAACGCTCTTTGTTCTCCAATTCATTCCTTTGATTTATTTATTTTATTTTATTTAGCCCAAATGCTCGTGCAAATTCAACCCTGCCCAAGGAAATGGCAAAATCCAGCCCCCAAATCTACGGCTCCTAGGGCAGCACAAAATAACAAACTGCCTGGTAAACTGGCCCTGTTGGGTGTCTTTTCCAAATGCCATCTGCAAGGACTCTAGTTAGAACATCTCCTTTTTCCCAACTCACTTAACAGCGATAAAAAGATCAAAAACCAAAATTCCAAGTGTAAATTTTCTGTAGCAATAAATGCTGAGAGCTGCACTGAGGCAGGATTTGCCTTGCAGAATTCTTGGGATGAATCCTGCTCTGTGCACAGTGACATGGCAGCCCTGATAATCGATTATTTATTGCCATTAAATACTGATTATCAGTGGTTCCTGCTGGCAGGCACTTCCCTGCTTGCTGCACAACGAGCTCTGTGCCTTGCTGCTGCTGGGAAGGGTTTTTTGTCAGTTAAATGTTCAGTCTCATGAATTTTCATGTTTTGGCACTGACTGACATCTGCATGGTAATTCTGTGTGCATTTCACTAATGCACTTTTCTACCTGGTGTATTTAAAAATCCTCAGAGTGAACAAAGATGTTTTAACCAAGGGTCCTGCCCTCACTCCACCGGGGAATGCTCGAATTTATGCCCAATTTTATGGGTGTTTCCTAAATTCTGTGACCCAACACACAACTCCTCAGCGTGACAGAGCTGGACATTGTCTGAGTCAGAAACACATTGTGGATGATGTACAGAGAAAAATGTACAGGAGGAGATGGAACAGCAGGGAAAAGTACCTGAGAAATCTTCATTGCAGCAGAATTCATTCACTCAAAATTAATTAGCACCATGACACATAAGTGGGGAAGGAATTTCTGAGCAGTTTTATGCTGTGGATCCAGTGTTTGCACCAGAGGAGAACAAGTCACAGTCATGAGACAAAATTAATCAAATCTCTGCATTCCGAAAGAAAGAAATTTTGGATGAACTCCTCTTTTTTTGTCTTTCTCCAAAATTAAATGATTCAAGGCAGCAGTGTGCAGAAGGAGAATAAGGGATTTCTAAGTCTGCAGGAACATGAGAAAACCCATCCATTTTTATATAGAATTAGAGTCTCGTATTTCAATCATCATCTGTTGTATCTCCTCACAGCTAGAACTTGTGCAAATTCACAATTCCCACTGCAAAAATCAGGAGGAAATGTCAAAAATGTACCTCACACCACAACAAAATGAGACACTGGAATGCCCAAAAGCTTTTCATGGACATCCTGGGGTTGAAATATTGCATTCCAGTAACCTCTGAGCACTTGGAAAAGTCAGCACACCTCACAGTGATGTTAGCATCTCCAAACTGCTCTGGGAAAGCAAAAAAAAGCAGAAAAATGTTGGCATCTTCACCTTATGGAGGCAAAATGGCAGAGGAGCATTTAATAAAAAAATATTGATGTGTGTTATAGATTTCCAGAAAATCATTTCAGGGTGATCAAATGAGAAACTTTCTGGGTTTTTTTTGGTTTTTTTGTTGGTTTGTTTTTTTTTAATCAGGCAATGCTTGACTAGTCCTAGGAAATAACTTCCCTAGTAAATATTGCTTCCTGAAATTAAGTCATTTTTTATCCTTTAATTTGGGAAGTCCCAGAGATGTTTGGCAGATTTCAGCCGTGATGAAATAATATCCTGAAATTATTTTCCTTTTATTGCCAATATTATTGCTGTTATTTCTTAGGAAGAGCCAAGGGTTTCATGCTGCAGATAAATAAGAGAAATGTAACTTCCTTTTCAAATGTCAGGACGGTATTTTGGGGAAAACTGAGTTAAAATTTGTGATTTGTGTTTGCAGGGGGCTAAAAGCAATGAGCTCATTGTAGGGCAGCACAATGAGAGTTTTGATGAGATTAAAATATAACAATAATCCACTTAAATTATTTAACAACAGGCTGGTGCTTCAAAGTGACCCTTGGCTCTTATCTTCCCCAGAAATAATAGCAAAAATATTGGCATTAAAAGGAAAAGAGTTTCAGTGACAGCTAATTAAAGAGGTTTTTGACAGCTCGGAATGTGGATGAAGATAAATTTAGTGCTGCATTTCCTTGTGGTGAGGGCTAATGGTCAGCAGAGCCCAGGGAAAGGAAAGGATTCCTGTCAAACCAACCAGGGCCCACATTCACATATTAAAAAGTGGGAAACAAGTTTTTTTCTGGAGATAGCACCGAGTGGGAAACCTAACAATGAGATTTTCTGGCACATTCTTGGAATGCATTGCCCACATGGGAATTAAAGTGCATTTTCTCTTTGAACCGTGGCGTGTGTAAGGGATTTATGCTGTTCAAAGGGAAGATGTAAGTGGCCTCTAATATCCTCATTCATCAAAGAATAAGCACAGGCTTAAATCCACCTTGACTTAGCCAAGCTCTCAGGAATGTGTTTACCTGCAGGAATTTGCCAGTGACTGATGAAACCAGCAGTGAGTGTTTACAGGTCCTGCCAGGGATTACAAGAAACGTCTAAACTTGTTGAAAAGCCACCTAAAGTAGCCCTGTCATTTCTTCCCTGCTCCAAAATGTCTTTGAAACCCAGCCAAGCCTCTCAGGGCTTGTTTATTATTGTAATTTTTTAATCCTAGGCTTAGAAGTCACTCGATGCTTCCAGCATTAGTGCTGAACAAAAGTGCATTTCTCGGTAATTCTGCAGCCTGGGCTTTGCCAAGTGCAGCTGCTGTGTGGGGATTTCATGGCATGGTTTGGGCTGGAGGGATCCTAAAGCTCATCCTGTTCCATCCTCCCGCTGTCCCAAGGGGTTCCAGCCTGGCCTTGGGCACTGCCAGGGATCCAGGGGCAGCCACAGCTGCTCTGGGCACCTGTGCCAGGGCCTGCCCACCCTGCCAGGGAGGAATTCCTCCTCAATATCCCATCCAACCCTCCTCCCTGTCAGTTTGAAGCCATTCCCTATGTCCTGTCCCTCCATCCCTTGTCCAAACTCTCTCTCCATCTTTCCTGCAGCTCCTTCAGACCCTGTGAGGCCACACTTGAGGTCACCCCAAAGCTTCTCCTGTCCAGGTGAACAATCCCAGCTCTGCCAGCATTTCCTTATAGGAGAGATGCTCCATCCCTCTGATCAATGTGGTGGCCTCAAGGTCATATTCCAGACTTATCTCAGAACATTCCTCTAATTTCTGGTGTGTTTTGGTGCATGGGGGTGGAAGGTCCTGCTGTTTCTGGCTGGAGCTGTTTTATTTTATACATTCTGTAAAAAAAGCTCTGTGAAAAGGAGCGGGAAGTGAAAAATCCCAAAGTGAGGAGTGCACTTTCCTCCTCTATCCCCAGTGAATCAGTCCTTCAGCTGGAGAGCCCTCCAAAACACACTCCATCAATTAATATTTCACAAAGCCTCACAAAGCATAATCACCTCTTCAAGCAAGGGCTGCAAGCACCACGCTGCCACCACACCGCTCCTGGAGGAGCCACACATCCAAACCAGCCAGGGGCCACTTCCCCCAGAGGTGGATTTAGCCTCAATAACCTTTCCCAACTGAAATGATTCTTTGATTCTGTGATCTGAATAAATATGGACAGCTCTTCCCCACAGCTCAGCCCAGCTGGGGCTGCTCTCCCTGGTGTGCTCCGTGGTGTGTCCCTGCTCTGCCATTTTTGCTGTCCCATTTGTGATTTCCACCTCAGGATAATTCCCAAAGCCAAAGCCCTGTGGCTGGCTGACCTCCTTGGGCTGTATTTGTGGCTCTATTAAAAGCTGTTATGCAGAGCTGAGCAGTCCCTTTTCCAGGCCATGGTATTTATAGCATGGCACTGGCAGGTAACCCGTGTGGAGTCACCAGAGCCCCTCTCCTCTGCATCTCCGGAGTACTTGGCACTGTTTGCACATTCTTGGAAAAGGAGAACTTGGATCCACAGAAGGCACCCCCAGGGCCCGGTGCCAGGCAAGGTCTGTCCTTACTGCAGCCACACAGTGCCCGTAAAAACACGGCTCAGGCTCCTGGGACACTTCCCCGGAGCGAGGCACGGGGCAGCAGCTCGGGTTACCCGTCCTCCGTCCTTGGGAGGAGATTCCGGAGAATCCCGCCTGAATTTCAGGCACCCGAAAGACTTTCTGGGAAAGCCACTTTGCTGGGGAGAAGCCACAGGTCTGAGGCAGCTGGCCCAGCACGGAGGGGCTGCTCAGGGCGGTCTCGGCCGGGCCACCTGCAGCTGCGGGGCAGTGCGGGATGGGGGTGAGGCTGCGGGATGGAGCAGGGGGGTCGCACGGAGAGTGCGGACAGGAGCTCTGTCCCCGGCGCGGGGCGCTCGGGGTTTGGTGCGGAAGGTGCGGGACGGAGCGGAGCGCTCCGGGGGCGGTGCGGGGCTTTGCAGAGCGCTCCGGGCTCGCTCCGGGAGCGGAGCGGATCGTTCAGAGGGCGGTGCGGGCCGGTGCGGAGAGACGCGGGATACTCAGGGGCGGTGCGGATCGCTCCAGGAGGGCTGCGGATCGCTCCATAGGGCTGCGCGGGGTGTTCAGAGGGGCGGTGCGGGGCTGTGCGGATCGTTCAGAGGGGTGGTGCAGAGAGATGCGGGTCACTCAGGGGCGGTGCGGTCCCTGCCGGGGCGGTGCTATTCTCCCGGGGCGGTGCTGTCCCTCCCGGGGCGGTGCTGTCCCTCCCGGGGCGGTGCTTTCTCTCGCTGTTCTCCCGGGGCGGTGCTGTTCTCTCGGGCGGT
>VYZP01015220.1:0-14461 GCA_013400635.1 Hypocryptadius cinnamomeus | reverse complement strand
GTCAAACTCTACCATATTCTTATTCTGTCACACACAGCTGCTGTGCAGATCTAACGTTCAGGTAGCAAACCTTGAGTCCATTTGAACTGGTCTGGTCATTGTAGCACAAATGATGGGCTACAGATACTTCAGGAGTCTTAAAAAGTGATCAGGTAACAGACCAGTCTAGCCATGGCACAGCAATCCATAAAGCACATTTACCCCTTTGGCTGGATTGCAATATCTACATTTTCTTCCAAGAGTATTAATTTTGTTCTGTAGGTTTTTGTCTTTAAGGTGGAAATTTGGATTTGCATCCTTTTGTTGAGGTGGAGTTTTTCTTAATCACTGATAGGAAAGAGTGCTTCCTTTATAATACTTCAGCACTTTAAAAACATAACCATAAAAGGTTTCAAGGAGATTTGCATTCTCTTCCCTGCATTTAACTTGACCTTATTGTGCCAGGCTGAGTTAACAAGATTGGAGGCCATCCATTTGTATTTTGGTGGCTTATCTTTGAAAAGAAAAGTAAATTAGGCTTTGTAATCACAGACTGCACTTCTCACATTCTCTCCCTCCCCCTGTCCTTCTGTGAGGTTGTGCCAGGTATATTTTCAATGCTGTAACTCCAGATATTCTTCAGCAAACTGTCACAGCAGCTACTGTGTCCCTGAAGGAGTGTGTGCCTCTTGCACTATCTGATATAATGGAAAGAAACAGCAGGACTTGCTTAAAAAAGATTTGATTCTGGATTGCACATGGAGCCTGTTCAGTGTACAGATTTGCAGTAGTTGACTTTTTCCTCCAGGAAGGGTATTTAGGTATTTGATTTACAGTTTGGTGGGGTTTTTTTTTAAATTCTAGAATTTTCTGAAATGAAAACATTTCATGGGAGTCATCAAACTCTTGATTTCAGAAACAATTAATTTGTGTCATGTTAAGATGATTGCTTGAGGGATGGCCTTTCTAGAAGAAGTAGGGCAGAAACTGGAGGGCTTCAAATATTTGAGAAAACTATTGCATTCTGACCTGTAATTTTAGGGGGGTTATTTTCAGTTTAGTTTATAAGCTTGTTTTACCCTGTTTCAATAGTCAGACCCAAAGTGGCTTGAGATACAGGAAGCAGACTAGAATTGGGAAAGAATCTCAGAGTTCTGGGAATCTCAGAGTTTCACATTATATTCCATCACCACCATTGAAATGTAACGTGCACAAGACAGAAGAGATGGAGTTTGAGCTATTAGACAATTACCTAGATGAGAAGAGAATTTGTTATTCTTCAAAAAGAAAGTAAACTTTAAACTTTAAAAAGGTAACACTTCATAATGAACAAGAGAAAAATTTTATGAACTGTTTTTCAGAATTTTTTATGAAACATTTCTCTGAAATGCCTGCACTCCTTGAAGGTGTTTTGTTGTGAGTTCAATGAGTACTGTTTTCAGGGGAGGATGTTTTACTGAAACCTTCTGGGCCAACTAATTAAGGCAAAAGGAAAGTCTCAAGAGTGAAGCCTTTGCTTTGCCTGCCAGGCACCATGTGTGATTTCACTTTGCCCAAAATCTTCCCTTTAACTGAAGTGTTTCTTTTTTCTTATACAATTATGCTGGCACTTAACATCTCAGCAAAGCATTCTGATTCTCTTACCTTGCTCTTTCTCATCATTAGTTTTGGAGTTGAGTTTAGAGAGGTCCTAAGCCAGGACTGGTGACCACGTGAGGTGCTAGAACAAAATGTTCTCTCAGGGTGTCACCATAGAAACACTTGTGGAGTATTGAGCTGCTTCATCCAAACGAGCACATGCTGCAGTTCTCAGAAATTATCAGGGTTACATTGGCCTCCCTATTGTGAGTTACCTTGCCAGGTGACTGCTGCTTACAGAGGAGGCTGGAAGTAATCAGGAGCTGGTTAAATAACCAGCTTGTATGATGAAAAATTGTGAAAGCAACACTGAATTATTAAAAGCCAAATCTAACCCTTTTTCACCTAAACTCTAGTGAAGTAAAGAAGCTTGGTAGCTAGAAAGCTGGGAAGAAACTTCCAAAACTTGAACTATTTCTTCCTCAGAAATGTAAACACAGAGGTACATATAAATGATTACAGTCTATAAAATCTAGAGTTTGTCCTGAATCTTAACTGACCCAAAGAAACTGGAGGCTGGGATGATTGACACTTTCTGTGATTGTTGTGATGGCACCTCTTGGCTCCCCCCTCAGCCATCAGTTCCACAACATGAGAGTTCTCAAGTGACATGCTAGCTCCAGAGCTCTGCCCTGTTTACAGTGCTTGTTTTTTCTTAACATATTTGATTAATGCAGGCTTAAAAAAGAAGGGATTACAGGCTGGTGTGTGTTTATTTCAAGAGGATAAGCTTCAGCGCGTTGCACAGCCATGCATATCTTGTGAACTGCATATGGATTAGGAGTATATGCTGCTTTTACTTTTATTAATGAAATCACCAGGTACACATCAGATTCTTGCATCTCTTACCTGTCCTTCAGATCAAAGGTTTTGGGTACTTGAGGCAGGCAGGGGTGGAGTAGCAGTGGTGAATGAACCATAGGCACCAGAGGCCAGAGGTAATGCAGGTAATTGGAATGACTGCAGGGCAGCTCAAAGAGGAAATGGTTTGCTGTTCTTTCCAGAGCCTTAGGTGGGGGTGTGAGGGGTGACTTGCTCTAAGTCCACTTGCAGACTGATTCCAGAGATATCTGGTGTGAGCCAGCTCTCTTCTTTGTCTCTGTTGCATAATGGTAGGCCTCATCCTAAACTAGAACTGTTTGGTAATAGATTTTGTTGAATGACATGGCTTGACTTGGCTAAATATGGAAAAATGCGTGTTAGGAAGTAAAGAGTGAAAATTGTATCTTAGTCAATGGTGTAAAACATGTGCTTTTTGTGTGTCACATGCTTGGATGTCCACATATTTCATTGTAAAAATGTCTAAACATGAGAGTTTTATAGGAGTAGTGTTTACTGTAGGCAAACTTTGAGAGAGACAAACCAGTGCTCTGTGAATGGGAGATAAATTGTGCAGACCATTTGACAGTTTGTCTTGTATGAACCTTGTAGCAAATGAAAACTTGTGCAACTTTGGTCAGCTGTGTGTTAGGCTTTTATTCAGGCAGAAAAATGGGTTAATGTGCTGGGAGTACTTTTTTCTTCACTGCTTTTTGCAAGATGTTAACTCTAGTTAAATTTTTAAATCCTGTTTCTCCTTTCCATTTACAGAGTGGTTGAACAAGAAGCTCAGAGGTCGCAGCAAGTTTCCCAGGACAGAAAAAGTCCCAGCAGGACCAATGGCTGCAATGAAAACAGGCCCATTGACATCCTAGAGATGCTTAGTAAAGCCAAGGATGAATATGAACGAGTAAGTAAATGTCTCTTTGCTGGAAATGAGTTTTTAGCACATCAGCTGTGCTTTGTTTAAAAGGTGGGCAGTGTCTGCAATAGCTCCAGCAGCCTTGTTTTCCGAGTGGTGTGTTGTTCCCTCCCTCAGGAACACTGTACTAGGACACATGCTGTGATTTCAGGCGAGATGGATTGAATCCTGATCATGTGGTCCAACTTGAAGTGTAGCAGGGTGGACCCATTTTATAATGGTTTCTCCTGCTGTGAGAAAATCTTGTTTCTGGGAATAGCAAATAAAAATTATACCAAACAGCATCTGTCTCTTCTTAGTCTCAAAAGATGAACTGTGGTATTAGAGACTGAGGCATTTAGTTCATTTGTAGACTTTGTGAAGCATATTTGTTATTAGCTGTAGACTTAAGTGTAACAATACTGTTCCTTTGTCTTTCTGTTCTCCAGTTTATTACTTGTGTCCTGTCTACTGTTTCTCCCTTAATAAAATAATTCATCTCAGAAGGAAAAGCCTGTTATCCTTTGCCAGTGCTAAATCCACAAGATTACATAATGAGGAACGTTAGTTCTCTTAGGAAAGAATTACTTTATATAGTCATGAGGACCAAATTCATACATGCAGGGTGAATATAAAGGTAATGTGTGGGAGATCCAAAAATGGAAGCAGAGATTCTGAACACGCCTCTTCCCCAGAGTAATAATACAGGAATGTGCCATAGTAAAGCAATGTGTGAGTATTGCATTGCAGAACCATGCTGTGGCTTCTGTGCCTGTGCTGCTGGGAGAAGAGGGAGCACCTTTGTACAGTGCTTGATTCCTTCCAGGAGTTCCTTTGAGTACTTGAAATTGAGTCTTTGTGAGGTTCTGGATGGTTACAATACAGTGTGGGATGAGAAGAGAGTTAGCATGTGGATTAAACCTTGTATGAGCCATCTTAACCTGTCCCTGTCTGATGCACATTGAGGTCAGGGCAATGTGATAAACAGTACAGTGTCTTTGACCCAGGCTAGATACTCATTTCTGGAAATCACTGCTGTGTTCTTTTAATGCTTTAAAATACAGATGAAAACAAAATTAATTCCGAATGTGTGTCAGTGCTGTTTGGGGAGAACGTGTCTCTGTGTGAAGGCCAGCATTGTGCAGGTAGCAGCTTCTGTGAGATCACAGAAGGAAACATCACAATATGATTCATCTTTCAGTGTTGCATCAATCTAGACAGATTTGAAGAAATTGAAGTCTTTTTGCAAAGAAGGGAAAAAGCCCATAGCACAATAATGCACTGCTTTGGTAGTGCCCTCCTGGGTGTGATGAAGCCTTTCTCCCTCTTTATCTTTGCAGTATTGGATAATGCACATTTCCAACAGATGGCTTTTGGATGACTTGGGATATTCCAGCTTCTCTTCTAATTTTCAGATCTTTTTCATATGAGAGTACTGAAAAGCTTTTGCTAGAAACAAAGTTCCTGAACATCATGGATGAAGCTCTGTAGACAAGTAAAATTCTGATGAACAGGAACAGATAAAGATATTTTAATGGACAGACAGCATCTGTGGTGCCAATAATACAGCAGTGAAATAGGCAGGGCATGGGCTACAGGAGAGCAACTTTAAAATTGGGGGGTTGGTATCTTTATTTCTTCTTATTGTTATATATGTGTGTGTTTGTTTCTTGATATTTTTGGAACACCAGGGAAACTGGAATAATTACTTCATTTCCTTTTTGTGTATACATGAACTATAAATGAACCTGTCCATAGTGATCCCATGAGAGCCTGCTGTGATTGTAGTGTTGTACAGTTGTCAGAAAAGCAGATCTGAACGACGTTGGTCATGTTTGAAACAAACTTCTTTGGGGAATGTTCTTTTGACCACCTCAGCTTTAGCAGCAAACCCCTGGCACATTAATTTTGGAGCTCTTGTAGCCAGTGTGTGCCAATGTTAATGTGATGAAGTAACCAACTTGTTTGGAAGATGCCTTCTTGGGAGACCTTTCCTGACTTAAGTTTTTTAAAAATAATTTTATAGCACTTGGTAATTATGCATGAATTTGTATTTAGGAGCAGAAAGTACTTATCTGCTGGTACATTCCAGATGGATCATACAGTAATCCTTATGTGCAGCCCACATGAGATTGGCAGAGTGTCAGCATGAGAAGGGGGCAGAGGGAGTGAAAAAGAGATTTATGAAGGTCTGAGTGCTTTAATCTAGGATTCCAAATCAGCTTAATCCTTCAAGTACACACTACATCAAGCCCATATGTGAAAATGAATGAACCCTGAGATTTTTTTTTTAATGAAGTGAATGGATGCTTTTTATAGTGTGGTTTTGTGTTTGTATTTCAGTTTGAGCAGGGAAACATACTGCAGCTTATCCTCTAGTGAAAAGAAGACTCTGACTTTCCTGATTTTGTAACTAAAAGGCTTCCAGCCTTTCAGGCACAAGGAGTTTTGACCTTCAAGTTAGTGGCTAAAAGTCAGAAAGATACAAGAGTCTGCTTCTCTCCTGTGTCCTTAAATCGCAATATATAGGCTTGATTTCGTATTTATTGCCTTCAATTAGAATTTGAAAACAAAAGAATAAAGCTCAGATTGCTTTTTAATCTGTTGCAAAAAAGTTTAACCCATATTTTACTGCTTTGGGTAAGATACCAGAGCAATCTCCATGTGTTGTACCAATGGTTGAGCTCTGTCATATGCATCAGGTATAGTTTACCCATTGAAAGCTGGATTATTCTGGATTATTACAGTCTGGGTTTTTCTGGTGATTTTAGCAGTAATAGAATATCTGTATTTGTTTATTTTTATGTTTCTTAAAAATCAAAGTCAAATCCATCTGAAACATACTGTGTTATAATGCAACTCTTTTACCTGGTTTTGTCTTGTTCACAGAAAACCGAATTAACACCTGAGAATAAATGTACATGGTTGGTTAAATCTGGTGCAAGTAAATCTGTGACAAGCTGTCTTTCCATCCACTTTGAGTGCTTTCTGACAGGATTTTTTTTTTCTAAGCAGTTCTAGTTTGGGTTCCTGATTGAATGAAGTGTAGCAAACTTCTCTGTTAGCAGCCAGTGCAGATACAGGATGTGAAAAGCCCACCTTTTCTTTAATGTATCATTTTTGTTCTTGGTGAAAAAGTATAAAATCAGTTGTATTTTCTTGTTGCTTTTCTTATAATAATAAAGAGTAAAAGTTTTATGACTGCATACCAGATGCTGGATGTCTGGGTATGATTTTTATTTCCTAAGATTTGTGAACTTCACAGTGTCTTACAAAAATCAGTGCTTTGTACATCATCTGTATGTCAGTCCCAAGTACCATGTAAACAGGACTGTATAGTGGGTAAATGTAGACTGAAACTCATGTATTTATGTTAATTTTTTTGTTGGTTTTTTTTCCCTCCTCAGAATCAGATTAATGACCTAAGTATTGTATCAAGTTCTGGAATGCAACAGAATTCAAATCCTCCAAAGCCAGAAAGCACAGAGCCTTCAGAACAGAAGCCTTCATTACAAGTGCAAGAGCAGGTATGTTTCATCCAATTCTAAACAAGGGGTTTTTTTTCATGTATTACTTTGTTTTGGTAAAATTGATTTTTTTCTTAAGATGCCTTCAGTGTTTGCCCAATGTATGACCACTAAACAAATGAGTTTGAAGACTTCTAGGATCCTAAAATCTGTCCTTTGACTTAGCGTTCTAAAAATAAGAGTCTATGTCCACACTAATGTGAATATCCCTGTTTAAGTGGGCCCACTTGCCTACTGGAAGAAGTCAGTCTGTGGTAATGTGTGGGTGACTTGGAGAGACAGGAAGCAAGAACAGATGACCATACCTGGTGGTCAGGTCTCTCACTCAGGAACTCAAGCCCTGGTCTTCTGTCTCAGACATTTACTGAAGGGTTCTCTCTGCTTCAGAGCCACAGCTGTGGTCCTGCACAAGGAAGTTGGGGCTTCATACAAGACTTTGTATATATAAATGTAGAGAAAAAAGTAAGTGAAGTGTGCAGTACCTGAATTGCCTGTAACAGGGAGGTGCCGTGGGCCTGCTTGCAGTGCCACCCAGTGGGCACGGGACAGGCTGCTGCTCCTCGGAGGTGCCCCATGGAAAGCTCCTCTCCCTGCCATGCTTCACTGGGGTGCTTCTGATGCAATAAATCACCGTGCCTGAGAAGTGGAATCCCCTAGGAAAACATGGGTAAATTTGCACTTAGTACTTGTAAATAATACACACAGTTCGGAGGAGTAATCGTAGTTCCTAGTTTGGGTTAGAGCTGGGGCTGGGCAGCAGGAAAGTGATTTAGGGGTAGGGTAGTAACAGTTAATAAACTAAAATGAGGGGTGGGAGTTTGCTGGGATTATTTCAATCCCAGCCCTTCCAGCCCCTGAGCAGCTCCTCTGTTTTTGGGTCAGTGATGGAGTGACCCCTGGCAGCCAGCTCTGTTTGCTGCATGCCGTGTCTGGAGACCTGGCACCAGGGCTGCCTGAGGCTTTGCTTTCAAAGCATGTATTTGCTTTGGGTCATTCTATGTAGACTGTCCAAAATCAGCTGAAATGCTCCACCTGACTGTGCATGGAATTGCAGAACAGGAATCAATTAACTAGTAAAGGAAAAACTGGAAAGATAAGATTCTAACAAATTGCTCTGAAGTAATTAAAGGGAAAGTTGATTTACAGAACATGTAAAATGTCATATTTTTAATTCTGTTGAGCTATTTAAAATAATAGCTGCAGAGATATTGGAAAAAATTAATTGGGTAACATAAGTGATAGTTCTATAAAGCCAGTTAACTGCGTTGAAATATATCTCAAATGTGTTGGTTCTGAGTCACATTTTTAGTAACATGGACAACTGACAGACTACTGGAAAAACATTCCATTTCAACTATAAAAATATACATTTTTCATCTAATTAAAACAGATGGCCAGTGAAATAAAAAAATAGTGTGCATATGATAAGTACAGTGAGATTGCTAAATTCCCTCCAAAATGTCACACTTGCATGTTGATTAACTTCATCTCATGCTAAAGTTACCACACATTTGGGAATAAAAATAAATGTCTCCTGTATGATATTGTGTAGTTAAGTGTTGTATCTTGGCAATTCAAAATTAAAATCGGTTGTATCATGAAATGCTTCTGTGCCAGCAGTCTGCAAAACTGAACCAGACCACTGGTACTGAACCATGAATAAGCAGAGCTGGGACTACAAAGCTTAATTTATCTGAAACCATTTCTGGAGAAACCCTCTGAGCAGCAGCAGCAGCATTCTGTTTCTGTGAAAGAAAGTGATCTTGTGGCCTTTATGCAGCCCCTTGTGATAAAGGTCTTCATAAACACTGGGTTGATGAAATGCTCAAGGTACACCTCAACCAGACAAGGCAAAAGAGCTGTTTTATATTCCATGCTGGAAAGTAGCTTGATGTTTGAGGCTATCCAGTCTGACTTGGATCAGGGCATGGTAGAGATTTCAGTTTATTACTTGGCTATTGTAATGTATTAATAAAGGAAGGCTGGTCAATTAATCATACTGAAGTGAACAGCTGAGATTGAAATGATCTGGAACAGTGATTTTTCTCTTAATGGAATCTTTATGGTTGAAGGTCAGGTCTCCAGAACAGTAAGCTCAGTGGAAAAAAGTAAGAACAACTTTCTAGGAAATTATTTCTAACATAGCTAACAAGATTTATAAACTATAGAATGTCCCAGCTCCAAAATGAAAGGATGCCTCTCTTTTAACTAGCTAAAATTGAATAACAGTGACAGTAGAGATGAGTAACTTGGGTAAAAGACAGTGTGACTTCAAGCTCAAGGGGTTCTTCTTGGGCTATTTGTGGCACCTGTGCTGCTGTGCCTTGGCTGCTGTGCTGTCCTGTTTTCTGTGCTAGGGAAATCAGAGCCAGCAGAGCAATGTCATGGTGCAGTGGTTGTCATTGTGAAGTAGCATCTTTGTTTAGACATACCATCAGAATACACTGGAATTGTGCTTCAGGCCATTCAGTCTTCTGAACAGAATGTTGTATTTCAGTCCAGCTGTTTTACATAACTTCTGGTCCTGTGTAACCTCAAAAAAAAAGGCAAATTTTGAAATCACTGGTGTTAATAGCTGGGTTTTTTCTCTTTACTGAAACACATTTTAAAATATTTTCAGCAAAATATTATAGTCTTAAAACCATATTTTTCTAACAATATCAGTGGTGTAGGCTAGATGTATTTTTTTGGGAGAGACTAAAGGGCTGGTAGGTGCAACTGTGTACATATAACATACTTTTCAAGGAGATACATATTTAGGTTTATAGAAATTCTCTTATCTATTGTAACATCTACTGCACTAGGGCTAGGAAAACTGTCTAGGCATGTATTGCTAGTTCAGTTGTGCAGCTTCTGTATTTTATGTTCCTTTCCCATCTTTCAGAGCATTTAACTATTTCCAATTCTGTGAATTCTGTGAGGATTTTTTCAACATGTGTGTTTTTCCCTCCACTTCCCTAAAGTGCCTTGTGTAGTTAGTGCTGATGGATGATGGCAGGTGCTGTGTTCCTGACAGAATCCATAGCCATTGCCCTTCCTGACTACTACTGCAGAGACTGTCCTGAGATGGCCATAAGGAAAAGCTATACATAGCCAGGATGTTCCTCATAAATTAAATTAATTTCAAAATTCCTATGAATAGGGCACCCTTGGTATCCAAACTGTATTCTACATGCATTTGACCTAGTTGTCTCTTCTAACTTCCTTGAAAATGTAATTAATAAACTGTGTGAGCTGCACAGTGCCGTGTCTAGTCCTAAACTGAATTTTTCTTCTCCTTTCTTTTTAGCCATTTCAGTCAAGGCAGAAGCATCTGACTTTGGAGGAACTGTTTGGAACCTCTGTCCAAAAGGAACAGCCTGCAGCTCCATATCCCAATCCAGAGAGAATGGAGAAGCTGCAGACAGAGGCATCTGCCAGAGAGCAGCACAGTTTGCTTTTGCCTTTTTCCTTTGACCAGTCACCAGTAATGCAACAATCCCTGGGGAAATGTGAAAGTCCGAGCGTTAAGCCCAGTGCCAGCCAGCAGGACTGTTTGACACCTATGATAATACCTCCAGCTTCAGTTTCCCAGCCTGATCTGAAAAACGTTTCAAGCTATTCAGTTCGTTTAAGCCCTGTTCTTAATTCAGCCTCGACAATGGAAGCTGCCCCTGCTCAGATGCTTCCTGGCCTCAAACAAAGCAACAGTATAATGCAAGTTATGCAGCAAGCTGCCAAGCCCATATCCCCGCTGGTGAATCAGCCGCCATCTGAAGTGAACCACGCTCCACAGAATCTAATGGCTGGCCAAAGCCAGCTCATAGCACCCTTAACTACAGCAAACACAGGGACTGTCTCAAATGCATCTCATACAAGTGTTGATCTTCTCCAGAAACTCAGGTTGACCCCACAGCATGACCAAACACAGCAGCAGTCTCTCACTAAGAGTCCCTTAACACCAAACATCTCTGCCTCGGTTGGCCAACTTGCAACACCAGAAAGCTTCAAAGAATCTCACAGTAAGCCATCAGCCTTGAACAGCAAGATAATCTCCCCCCTTCAGGTATTCTGTGGGCTTTGATATCCATGAATCTTTAGACTACATGTGTTTTTTCCCTTGAAAACTGTGCTGTTATGTATTAGCTGTTTGAAGATAATGGAGGACTTCCACTGTGTGGTATTGATTAAATGGCTAAGTTAGATATCCAGTTCCATTAGTTTTGTATCATTAGCATCTGTTGTTAGTGACAGACCTGTCTCTAGAGGAGAGGTTTTTCAAACTGCTGCTGTTAGTGGGTGAATAAGTCATAAAGATTTCATCTTGTGTCAGAAAAGTACTGCTCAGAGCTGGGGATCTGAGAAGGGTGAGAAGGTTGCAGGCTGAGCACTGTGATGAGAGGTGATGTGTGGAAGTCTACAATACAATTAACATTTTCCTTTTTCTGATTATTTTGCTTTATAATCAGAAATCAGAATCAGTGGCTCCTTCAGTTTTGACCCACTTCTTCTATGGGTACCTGTGGGCTACATTGAGATATGGCTTTATAGGTTTGCCATAGTATTGAAAGCGTAAAACATAAGTTCAGATTTTTTTCTCTTTTTCCAGCTTCCCGTTGATTATATCAGTTTTACAAAATTGATCGAATTATATTTAAAATCTTGAAATTTGCATTTTTGTGGCTTTCTTAAAAACAGAGAACTGCCTCTGGAAACTGAGCTGTGGATGGTAACCTGTGAATTTTGCTTTTTTTTTTTTTTCTTAACTCAGACTGTACAACAAAACAAGGAAGCAGAAGTATTTCCACAGCCGAAAACATTGTCTAAAGCAAGTCAAGTAAGTGGATAAGTACCTCTGCTAATTAGTCTCAGGGGTTTTCTTAGGGGGAAAAATCCCAGCTGCAGTACCCAGCTGATATCTCAAACAGTCACTGCCCACTGACCATACTGAAGGAGCTGTTAGGAAACAGTACTGGAGGAAGGGGGAGTTGCTGTCAGTGCACTGCTCTTGTACAGTCACTCTTACTGTTGGTTCTAATGCAGAAATGAAAACACATTTTTTGATTTGCAGCCCTGCACTGAGTTTGCACCATTTGAACTGGGATTTTTTATGTTGCAAACAGGAGTACATTGCCATAATATTGTAGTAGGGTAAATTAGCCTTGGCCTAGCCTTAAGCGCCCCAGAGGCCTAAAATGCAATCCTTGCCTTGCTGGGTCTCAGTTTTCTTGAGAAACCTTGTATCTTATGAACTGATACAAAGCAGAAAAAATTGAAGGTGGAGAGAAAGAATAACCAGTAATTGCTACTGCAAAATGTGTGATAGAAAATTTTAGTGAGCTGAAAGCAGGTTTAAACTTCTTAGAACTGCCTTGGATAACAGTTTAAAATAATGTCAATATTAAGTTTCAGGTTCTAGTTACAAAATAACTTGATAATAGTCAAGTGTTCAAGAGCTGGTTTTAATTACCTTTTTGTTATGTTTTCATTTTAGGACACCATCTGTATTTTATTTCTGCTTTTCCCTTATGCACCCACTCCTTTTTCAGATCTCTTGCCTCATTCTTGTCAAACTTGCTCTCCATTAAAGCAGTTTTAGTAGCATGCCCAGATCTGATTGTGAAGGCAAAAAAATGGCCCTACTTGAAGTAAAATGCTGATTTAGCTACTGGGCTGCTATAAAATAAGCTCTACAGTTTGTTCATGACCCTGTTAGTAAATAATTACCTTATTCAAAGCATTTGTATATGGATTTGGGAATTTTAAGAAACGTGTGCATGTTGTATAGTAAACTGTCAGTTTAAACACATTGTCTTCAGCTGAAATCCCACGCTGTGAGTCTTCACAGTTTTGACTACAAGAAGATCCATTTTCTAGTTCTGCTGTTGTTGATGTTATTTTATACACATTAACTTTAGATGGCTTTGGAGGGCTTTTTCCTCTGAAGATTGTTGGTTATCCAAGGGGAGCTCTTTCTGCTGACATATCAAATTTGTTTACAAATCACATTTAGTGTTGCTTTTCTTTGGAGTGAGATGGGCTTATTTATTTTCTTTTTTTTTTCACCACATTGGTCATCCTGGAAGCCTGAGCAAGACACAGATTATCAGCCTGAGTAGCAATTGCAGCTATCAGGAGATGGCAGAGTTACTCAAAGAGGATGTTTATTCTTGGCCAGTTGATGCAAATGTAATAGTCCTATAAATGTGCAATTTATGTTTAAAAGAGAAAGTGGTAAAGGCAGTATGTGCATTTTTATAGTGAAATGGAGACAGACCTGTGGAACAATGAGGTGGGAAGATGGTCCTCAAAATATTTCCATCCTACATCTCCCCAAGGGAAAGCAGAATGAGAATATTTCAGTGTATTCCAATGCTTTAATTATAATTCAGCAGTCTCTTTAAATATGTTTGAGATGCACTTCAAATTTGAAGTAAGGTATCTGTGGGAGACCATAGAAGTGGGGGGGTGCAGGAAGCAGGACTGATCTTTCTGAAAACTCAGACGAAAAATAATTTGCAAACAGCTACAGGCTCCTTAGATTTCTTAGGTGAAAAGCTCAACTTTCCTTGTATGTGTTCTCTTCTAAAAATTCTGGAAGGTAGCAACCACATGAGTAGGAGGGAGTCTGCATACAAGAACGTGTAAGGCTGCTAACTTCTTCAGCTTTGAAAATGAGAAGTGCTATTGGTACTAGTACTAATCTTCATAGGTAGATATTTCTTGATTAAGAGCAGCTATTCTGCAATATCTGACTGAATAATTGTGGCTGCAATTTGTTTCATTTTCTTTATGCTTATCTCTCCAGCCTTTACAGCATCATTCATTCTTACTGAACACAGTGCTTATTAATTTTCTGTTCTTTTACAGGTTGCACCTCCACAGTTTGTTACAGCCACGACGACAGTAACGCCTTCAGTGCTCTTATCTCCAAGTGTGTTTCAGCAATCAGCTACAAAAGCTGCTGAAGTGGAGAATAAAGCCAGTTCTTCTTCGCCTTTAACACTTGGAACAACAGAAATTCAGACTACACCTCCTACTGTTCTCAGTAGGTCTCAGCTTCAAGAAGCACTGATACATCTAATAAAGGTAGTGTCTGTACAGAGTTCGGAGTTTCTGAGGGATGGGGTTCCAAGCACAGAAGGCAGCACTGACAAATTCTGTACCCCTGTAACTCTTTTGCCCTGAAAGATTACAAAGTATGTTCTTTTCTGTTGGAAGGGGCAGATTACTCCACACTGTACACAGAGTGTGGCACAGCTTGCTCCTTTTGGTTGATGTGTCCTTTCACATCCATATGAGTTTGTAGACAAGTGAGGAGTAACTTGCAGTAGTAGAGGCTGGTATAGGGTGGGAGTTGATTTTGCTGGCTTTTTAGGTGTTCCACTTCCTCAAGGAAAGATTTCCTGTTTTCAGTTCCCTAGAACCTTTCCTCATCTTTACTTTTAGTGTGTTTCTTTGAAATGGAAATTGCAAAGTTTTAGCTCTGCTATTTTTAGGGACTAAAAAATTCAGTTTAATTAAATCTGTGATGTTGGGAGCAGCTGTGCATTGAGATGATTTTGACCTCTAATGTCATGGTGAAGTTGCCATGAATGACAAACAGTTATTTCTTAGC
>VYZP01015218.1:29054-40719 GCA_013400635.1 Hypocryptadius cinnamomeus | reverse complement strand
ATGACATTTCCATGACATTTTCCAAGAGCCTGCCTTTGTTTCCCTCTTTCATCCCTTTGTAGAGAGATGACTCTATGGCTCTGACCAAATGACTTCATCCAGCTGTCTTTATGTTAGGAAAGAAATGGCTTTTCCCACCGACTTAGAAGAAGTGCAGATAGGCCAAAAAGAGTAATTTAATCATGTAACTGTACAGGAATAGTTGTGTCTTTGTCTCATGGTGCAGGCAGTAGAAGGCAGATGGTCTCTCATCAGCTATCCAGGAATCTAAAAATTTGCAGCTTTGAAACATATAGGAAACTTTGTTCCAGGAAGACCTCTCTGTGAAGAGGAGTTTGGAGTAGACAGAAAATCAGCTTTCTCTTTTAAAGCACAAGCACAGCAGACAATGCTCTGGACCCCAAAGAGTATATTACTTAATTTTCTACTCTCCTCGGTTTGCAAAGAGGTGAGTTTTCCTGAACAGTTTAATTTAGCCAAGTAATCAGGGGACTAATGTAGATATGATACAGATTTGGAATTAGATGTTCTGGAAGGAATCTTCGTCATGAGAATCCAAGAAAAGAAACAAGCTGAACTACAGCTTTGTATTACCACAGCTTCTAGTTGTGTTTAAACAATGGCTCAGTTCTACACAGAACATGTGTAAATGTTGCCTCCATTGCAAGTATTTATATGGTTTCAAAGTAGTTATTATTCAGGTTTAATAAAGTGAGGGTTTTTAAGGCACTGTAAAATCCAAATCTGATTCTTCTTTTTCTCCTCAGACTTTTTTTTTTCCTCTGTCTGAAATGCCACTTGCATGAAAAACAAACAAGATGTTTTTTCCCCTAGAAAGGGAAAAAAATGAAAATCACAGTACAAAGAGCTCCTGAAAGGAGTATCTCCTATGAAGTCAGAACCATCCTAATGGCTGGAAAACAGCCTGAGCAGAAACTCTGGATTCAAATCCTGCAGATAAGAGCACGCTTCACATCTGCAGAAGTAAGAATTTATTAATCCATATTTGAACCCTCAGGTTCCCAGTGTTACAAAAGCTGTGAAGGAGGTCAGTCTCTTCCCTCTCTTCTAGATTCTTCAGCTTGTTTTTCACATTAACTGCAGTATTTGACCTGCTTTAATACACTTCTGACTGTTTTTAGCCTCTGTGGTTATTTCACTGCCCCATGAAAACAGCCTTTTCCTCAGCAAACAGAGTGACGAACAGACAGTGTGGCTGTCCATGTGAGTGTGAACAGCTCAGGCAGCAGAGAAGGATGTGAAGAGTAGCAGTAGTGTCTGTGTGTGATTACTGTTTTCTTGAGGCTCCCTGAGTTGCAGAGCCAGAATAAGAGCTCTAAGATCTGGAATTCTGTTACTGGTGAAGTGAAGCCAGGGTTAAGTCATAACGCTTGGAATTACGACACATTGACCTGCATGGGTGGCTTCCAGTCCTGTGTGCTTTCCCAGGGGAAGCTGGAAAAGGAGGTACCTCCAGAGAGGGTGGTGCTCACCTGCACCACCTCACTGGCCCTGCCTTGAGCCGGGAGCTGGGACACCAGCAGGTGGAGTCCCCACACCACTTTGCCAGCATGGTCGGGCTCAGTGTGAGTCCAGCTGCAGGGACCTGGGACGTGATCCTTGAACAACAAGTTCAAGGGTTGCAGAAGAGCAAGATGTCAAATGAGAACTTGTTTGATTAATCTCATGAGGCTGCAGCCCCCCCAGCTCTGCTGGCCACTAGGGAGGACAGGACAACTATTTTTCCCTCTTCAGCAGAAGATGGTATGAGGGAAGGAGGTCTCTTCCTTGGGTGAATGTTATCATCATAGAATCATAGGAAGGTTTGGGTTGAAGGGACCTTACAGAACAGCTAGTTCCAACCCCCCTGCCAGATTCCCCTCACTAAATCAGGTTCCTCCAAGAATTATTAATGAAGAAACACTCAAATAATTATTACTAGTGCTTCAATATATATCCCAAGATCTCATTGCCAGCTCATAGGTTTTGTAGCTCAAAGCTTTAGCATAGCTGGAAGATGGAAAGTAAGCTTTACTCCCTGAGAACTAAACTACCTTCTAGTTTTCCTTCATCTCCTTTCCCCACTGTGGACCTCACTTTCAAGTTTGGAGGCTTGCTCAGAGCCAGTGCCTACAATGACGCTTGTATCAAGAGAAGGCTCGACAGCATGATCTGTAGAATATGATTCTGCATGTTTGTGTTCTCTTAATGCTTGTGACAGGTTAGCTGGAAGGCCCAGGATTCTGGATGAATAAATGCATTTAAATTCCAGATCTTTGCATCTGGTGGATTTCAGGTCTTCACATCCTGAATCCTCAGGACTTGGATCTAGCAGCTGAAGTGCAGCCATCACCTTTAAGGCCTTTACAGGGTTCACTGATGCAATTCAATACAGCATTTGTGCAACAGGATTGTGTAACAAGACAGAAAAAGAAAGCTATATGGGAAGAAGCTGCAGATTCTTATGCATCAGCATGTAAATTTGTTCTCAATTTAATGACTCTAAATCTTGTCTTGAGCTCTAACAGTGCACAAACACTGATGCCACAAACTACCTAAGGATGGTTTGAAATCTCATAGCATGAACTGCCTAACAAATATTTGGAATAACTCTTGTATGTTTTGCATTAATCTCGTTAAAAGGCCTTTCATAGACAGTTGTCACATTCCCATATGGCAAGAGGAAAAGGTTCTCCTTATGGTAAAACCCAGCAAATCTGTGACCTCTGTAAAGAAGGCAGTTCTGAAGTATCCCCAAAGCCAGACCTTGCTCCATGTCCTCCAAGTCTTTTCTTATACAAGATCCATTTTTCTGAGACAAAGGAGAAAAGCCATTATTTTTTCTATCTACCCAACTTTGCTTAGGCTGCTTCAGATGACAGTGCAGAAAATTACAAAGAATAACATTTTGGAACCACAAAATGTTCTGATTTGATGATCAGAAGTTGCTGAAGGCAGAAGGGTAAAAATTGGAGAAACTCTGCACTGAACACCCAGTGCACATTCAGTCATCTCAGTGAGGGGAACATAAGTACCTCATTTCTTAGGGAGAGGGAATAGGAAATTAAAGGGAAAATGAAACAGCAGATTAAAAGTGAGACTACTGACAAAAGAGGATTCATCCGAACAACCTAACTGGCCTGATTTTGGGTAAGCTTTTGTCAGGCCAGCTGTGAGGTGTTCAGGGCAGCCAGAGAAGCAGATATGGAAAAATCTAACTTTGGTGAAGATGGATATTTGCTTAAAGTGAATTTGTATACAAAAAATATTACATATTTATGTGAATATTTCAGTTTAAAATTAAAGGCATATATTTCTAAATTGTGTACTTTTAAAGAAGGAGTCAATGGCTCAATTACAACATGCTCATGTTGCTGTGCTCATGTATTTCACAGGGTCTAGTGAGGAGGAGACATCTGAGAGAAACAGGCACACACATTACCCTTAGCATACACAGGCCCTTAGTGAAGTTAATTGGTGTCTTTGTTATATGGCTTCACACTCTGGGGAGGAGAGTGAAAAAAACCACATTTGGAAGTGTGTGAACAGCAGGAGGGAAGCGTGTGTGCCTCCCAGGAGATAAAAGTTTGTCTCTCCAATATTTGCTAGACTGAGATACAAGAGATCTGGCTTTGCTTTGTGGCTGATCTAAACATTATTATTTCACTGTCACCAGAGAGGGGTACCTAAGTTCTGTGCCTTTAACAGAAAGGGATTTCCACACATCCTGCATTCACCTTGCCTGTCGTTACATGTTTGAAGCACAGTAACAAACACACTAAGTCCTTTTGAGGTTGGTTAGATCAGAGTTCCTATGTGCTAAAAAGGCCTTAGGGGTCCTTTCCTGGATAAGTTTTGCTTCTCTGTCCTCAGCCTCTCAGGACTATTCTGTGATGTCTCCACCATAAGGGATTCGACAGGGGCCTTGTATTTTAACTTACTCAGAGACTAGTCCTCTGCTTTCTATTTTCTCTGTCAGTTCCTATTTCAGCAACCATCCTTTTTTCTTCCTTTCTAGACACGGACAACCTGTGCAGGTTTGGGAGCAATGGCCCCAGTGGTATCCTGCAGTCCAGGGAGAAGGATGCATTGGAAGTGAAGGATTGAGGGCATGACCAGTGCAGGAGTGCCCTCTTTCTGCAGCAGTTATGTTACACCGAGCCTGGCAGCTCTGTGGGAAGTGGTGCCGTTGGTCCAGCCCTTTCATCCATCTCCTCACCCTGACTGTGGTGACTTTTGGTGTGCTGGCACCTTTGATCTGCCACCGGCTCCTGCACTCTTACTTCTACCTGCGGCGCTGGCACCTGAACCCCATGAGCCGGGAGTTCTTGGAGCAGAACCAGCAGGAGGGCCAGGATGCTCTCCATTACTTTGAGAAGATGCAAATGCCAAACACCTCTGAGGCCTCTGGCAGTGACACCTTCCAGCCTTTGCTGCTGATCACCATTATCACTGTGCAGAGGCAGAATGATTTCCACTATGTCTTGCAAGTGGCCTCCCACTTCCACCGTCTTCTCCAGAAATGTGGGGCACGTTGCCAGAGCCACCGCATGCTCCTCTGTAATGTGGAGTCAGACCCCAGCAGCCATCAGGATGTCAGGCTGTTGAGCAGCCTCTTTCCTATAGTCAGTCATGACCGAACTGGAGAGAATCCTGACCCCAGCCTGAACCAGTTCGAGAAGGAGAAGCAGGACTACGTCTTCTGCCTGGAGCAGTCACTGTTGGTGTACAACCCAGAGTACATCCTCCTCGTGGAAGATGATGCTGTGCCAGAGGAGGAGATATTTCCTGTCTTGCAGCACCTCTTCTCGGCCCGGTTCTCCAAGCCCTACCTCAGAGACGCTCTCTACTTCAAGCTGTACCATCCCGAGAGGCTCCAGCGCTACTTCAACCCTGAGCCCATGAGGATCCTGGAGTGGCTGGGCCTGGGCATGTTCCTGGGGCCGGTGCTGAGCTGTGCGTACTGCTGGGCCGTGGGGCGGGCGGGCCCCAGCTGGTGCTTGGTGGC
Organism: Hypocryptadius cinnamomeus; assembly: GCA_013400635.1. Classification (NCBI taxonomy): domain Eukaryota; kingdom Metazoa; phylum Chordata; class Aves; order Passeriformes; family Zosteropidae; genus Hypocryptadius; species Hypocryptadius cinnamomeus. The sequence goes on along the minus strand of VYZP01015218.1, from coordinate 35,711 downwards.
GTTCTTCGCCCTGTACAGCATGGCCCTGTCAGAGCTGGTGGGGCGGCACTACGGGCTGGAGCTGCGCCGCCTGCACCCCGCGCTCTACAACGTGGTGCCGGCCAGCGAGTGCTGCACGCCCGCCATGCTCTTCCCCGCTGCCTCCGCCCGCCGGGCCTCGGGATACCTGCGGGGGCTGCGCTGCCGCCGGGGCTTTGCCAAGGACACCGCCCTCTACTCGCTGCTGCGGGGCAAGGGCGAGAGCGCCTTCGTGGTGGAGCCCAACCTGGTGCGGCACGTGGGGATGTACTCCAGCCTCCGACTGAACAGTGACCCGAAACTGCTGTGAGCTGCTCCTGCCTTGCCGCACAAAAACACCCAGGGCGCTCGCCATGGGGCAGAGGAACAGTGTGCAAACTCGGATTCTGTGCTGCTTGCACTGGGCGTCACATGTCTCCACATGGGCAAAGAGTAACTCTCTCTAAAAGTACAAGTTTTCTTAAAAAATCAGCTTTTGTTCACAGAGACCCTATTTAATACAAACTTGTAACTAATCACATGCACCACCTGGGAGTGGAGTGGAGGATTCCAGCTCACTCTCCTTAATCATTCCCAAAGAAAAGCTCTCACACCAACATGCACGGCTTTCCTGCCTACTGTCCTGGACAGTGGTTACAAAAATCCTCATCTTAGGGCAGCAGAAATGTTGGACAAAGTGAATGTTTCAAATTTAAGCTAATGAGGAGGGGAAGGCCTTATTTCCCCATCCTTATTAAGGTCTCATCTCTGACCTTACTAAGGTCTCATCTCTGACCAAAGCTGTGGTTTTGAGCAGACCCTTCAGAAGCAGAAGTGGTTTGCAGGAACTGTCCCACAAATTCTGCCTAGATACTTCAAAGTTTTGAAGTCTCTTTAGTTACTGTCTCCCTGTCTGCACCTCCCCCATTCCCACTTCTTTTGCTTTGATCAGAGGCTCTTAAAAACAAAGCCTCTGCTGCTTCATTAAAGGTCACCTCTGAGAGCAGGGATGGGAAAACAGAATCACAGCCACTGGTGTCGCACAGATGGGTCACAAATGCACATTTTCATTGACACACAACACACATTGTACACGATGACTGCTGTGTTGGTTGGGATCATCACCCATTGTACTGGATCCATTGAAAGAGGTCTTGTCAGCCATTGAGTGAACTGAGACATTCAACATGAATTTACCTTGACTTTCCCTCAGCACAGAGGCATAGGAAAGATTAGATCAGGTGCTGTTGCTGTCCAGGATCCTTGTTCATTCTGGAGCTGTAATTCACAGCTCAGCTGGAGTGGTTCATTCACTGCTCCTGGTAGAAAGCAAAACACCTGTGGGAAACAAAGACGCTGTTCACAAGAGCAAGCAACAATAGCACAGCACATCAAGGGGCCCCTCTGAGAATGACCATGTGTCCTGGTTGTTAGGCGTCTAGGATAGGTACTTTGCACCAGGGCTGTGGGCACAGTTAAATAGAAAACCTTGCCGATGACAAGAGACCTCATACTGAATCAAAACAGGCAAAAATTTGGTATATCTGATGAAAAGCCCACTTTAGCTTTAGTTGGCTTTGAATCAAGTGAATTTCGAGGTGGCATTTGGTTGAACTATTTTAAAAACCATATTTCTTGCTTTGGAATGAACCAAGAAAATATTTTCTGTTGAGTTGAATCAGTGGGGGTTGTTTGGTTTTTACTTTTTGGTAATGGATGGGCTCTGCTTTGAATTTTCTTCTCCCAGCTCTCTCCCAGGTGATTTATGCCTTAAGCTCTTAACAAGTCTGATTATAGGTGAGAAATACCTAAAGCTCTTGAGAAGTGAAACCAAAGAAAATGGCAACTCTCCCTCTGTCAGCACGGTGGGTATCAGTTACACAGCACAAAGGCACAGTGCAGGTTAGCTGAGAAACAGCATCACAACAGTGCTTTGCTCTGCAGTGATCAGCTGTATACCTTCAGAACATCTTTGGAAATTAGAGTGAGTAGAAATGCTTGTGGGTTCCATGCCATTCCAAAGGCAAGACCTTTAGGTCTCCTGGCAGAGGACACCAGGAAAATGGCACAGGCAAAACCACATTTTGTTCCCAGCCACTGAAAGCCCTGGAGATGCCAGGGTAATCACACAGTGGCAGGTGGGCAATTCTCTCCTCTGGCTTCCCCACGGTGTTGTTTGGGTGTCAGGATTTGAGTGTCACTGTGTGTTTATTCCACCAAGTGCCTGCACATACAACTGGTTTCTGTATGCTGTGAATGTTTCAGAGCTTGCTCTTCTCTCTTTTATATCCTTGTACTGTACAAATCCAGGACAGTGCACTGTTCTTTCCATTCATACTCATTCTTGCAAAGAAAAACCTCACAGCAAGAAATGGGACATGCAATGGAAAAAGGAAGAGGGGCAAGAAAGCAAGAAAGCAAGCAAGCAAGCAAGCAAGAAAGAAGCTGTATCCAGTTAATAAATGTTTTTTTGTGAGGAAATGATTTATCCATTTGTCTCAAAGTTATTTTCCTGTTTGTCCAGTAGTACTTAATTTGGCATTTCAAAAGTCCAGGAGAGGTCAATAATTTCACTGAGCCTCATAGCTGGAAATTAAGAACATGTATTTGAGTCATCCCTTCTAAACCAGAAGACAATTTTCATGGCATAAGAGATGACAGAATTTGACTGTGAGACCAAACAATGTGCAGAGGGCCCAGGGTTTGAACTTGCCAGTGTGAGAATTTCAGATAAACCAGCTGAGAACAAACTCCTTTGTGCAAGAAGCAGGTTAATAAATTCTTTATGTCCTTCTGGGACAATTTCCAAAAGTGCACAACTCACCTTCACAGCAGAGGTGCTGCTTTGCTGAGCCTGCAGGGAGCTGTTCTGAGTTACTCAGGAACTTGCACAGTGCCCACCCTGCCAATGGGGCATCCCAGGAAAGGGCTCCTGCGGCTGCCTTCTGATCTTCCACAAGCAGATTGAGCCTTGTTTCCCTTTTCTGTGCTGCATGTTTTACTAGAAATTAGAAGTCAGAGAAGTGCACATCACCCTCAGAACAGAGAATGGGAGGCTACTGTGAATTCTTANGGGGGGGGCTTTTTTGTTTTGGAGTTTTTTGGTTGGTTTGTTTTTTTGTTTTTTTTTTTAAACTAAATTTAGTTACAAGCAAGCTTTCTACAAAATAAACAACCTTTCTATAAAAACTCTGTTAATAGTCTTTCTGTGTCCCACTGTTTGTTTTCCTGATTGGCAGATCCATCTTTCCTTACCATATGTGACAAAAAAAGATATTCCCATGTTCATGCATTGGCACAGATTTTAAAATTTTGATCCAACCCCACTCAAAGCAGGTCTTATGAGACCAGATTTCTCAGGCCCTTCTCCAATCAAAATTGAGGTATTTTAACAGGGACATGAGGTAAAATCAAGCTCTGAGTGCTGGAATTTAAGTTTGGCTCACTTTTGTATAGAGAGGGTACATATTTCACAAAATAAAAAAGGTAATTTTCTGTGAGAGACAGCTGCAGTTACAAAGGTTTCTCTCCTGAAGTCAAGAGTTTCATTTTGTGTATTTTCACTCCAGCTTTACAGACATCATAACCAAATTCAGCAGATGGCAGGGCCCAACATGTGGCTCTGAATAATCTTCAGTAAAACACAAACCTGCCAAAAATGCGTAGAGAATTAGGTACTCCATGGTCTGTACTTCTTCACTGCATGTCTCCATTCTGGAGTAACTTCATTTCCACTGATTGTCTGCCCTGACAGCTTTGGGAGAATACATTCCATCAGCCAGTTTATCCACGTACCTATAGGCTAAGGGTCAGCAACATCAGTGTCCTTTCCCATGACTTTGTTCTTCATGGCAAGCTGGGAATGCCATGTTGGCGGAACCAACATGGAAGCTAGGAACAACAGGGATTTCTAAATGCTAATGAAGAGTTACATTTATTGTTCTATTTCTAAGCCTCTGGGCAGCTGTGCCTACTTTCTACTAGAATTTCAGCTTTGGTGTCCAGTGTTCCTGGACAGAAACCAGACCTACAAATGGTCCTTTCAGCAAGCTCGTCCAGTTCAGACATCTGCTGTGGTTTGTATTTTGCAAACTGCATGCAAATAAATATTAACATGCAGCACATAATTGTGCTTTTTTTGGGGTACCATGTGCTGCTCAGATAAGCAGGTAATAAACAGTTAAATGTCTCCCTTTACAGAACCCAGGTGTTTGCCTTCTTGCTTTATTTAAAAACAAAATGTCAACAGAAAGGCACAGAGATCAGTGTCATTACAGCATTTACCTTCCTGTCCTGTTACAGCTGTTTCTCACAGCCCAGGAAAGTTGCTGCAGGCAACTCAGTTTAAAGTTGTATCCTTGTTTGCTATACCCACTATTTAAATTAGTGCAAAGATCTGTATTTTGATAACAGCAGTGTTGCGTGCTTGCCTGTTTTTCATTCCAGGTCATGATGCTTGTTGCAGCCCAGTTTTAAGCCGCACAGAATGCAGAACAAAGTAAACCCTTCCTTGTGCAATCTCCTTGGTGGTTTGAGTCTGTTCTGCCCAACACCCCCCAGCCCACCCGATGTACTCGTCTGCAGACTCTGCTGTGGAGTCAGAAATACAGGGGCATTTCTTCCAGTGGGGTTAAACAGCCAGGCTCTTCATATCAGGGGTGAGGGCGGTAGGTGGCTGGGCAAAACAAACCACTTAATAAACAATACCTCTGATTAGATAGGGATGAACAAGCTGGACTTTGAGATGGTTAAGCAAGACTGCAGAGTACAGAAAACAGGAAACATCCAGCACAGTGTGGAGAGGTGGGTAGGAGGCAGACTCCACTCTGCTTGAGCCTGCTCAGATTAGACTTTAACCCCATCACGCAGGCAGCAGCCTCATAGGGCAACAGAGCCAGGTGTTTTTCATGTGGATGCATATTATTCTTGGACATCTTTCCAACTCCCAGTGGTTTTTTCCATTCCATTTCAATCCATTTTACAAGTTTGACCACATCCAAAAGTACTATTTAATTTACTTAAGTGCAGAGAGAAGCTGTACATTTGCAATTTTTCTTGTGGTGACCATATAATCTCTAAAGTTGCTTCATCTATTTGTTTTTCATCATTCTTTCTGAGGTGTACTACTCTCTCCCATTTACTTATTTATCTCTCTCCCATTTACTTATTTTTTTAGATGCTAGGTAATTTGAGTAGTTAAAGGCAAAACATTATCAGAATTGTACTGGTAGAAACAGACAACAAGAATCACAATCTGGAAAATCATAAGCAATTACACGATTTTTGTCTGTATTTAAAACAGGCTTTCTGTTGATTTTGATATATTTTATCCAGCAAGACTTCACCTAAAACTTAAGTGCACAACTGTCAGATCCTTTGACAGCAAGGCTGGATATAACAAGGACAGCAATTAAATTGTCAAATTACGAAAAGTAAACCCACAAATTAAGACCTAAGTAATAACCCATGACACACGTGAATACAGTTTTCAATGGTCCTTAATATTTTTAAATGCATACTTCTGTCAATTTCTATATGGGAATTCCAGAAGGTTGACACCAGCAAAGTCTCCAAGACATTCAAATAGAAAATTCACTTATGTTGTAACACATTTCTTGTGTTTTAACCTAAGCAATCTCTTTTATAGCTAACTACTGCTTTCTGTTTCTACGCTATAAAAGGCACAACAATGAACATTTAAGCCCTGTAACTAGTTATGCATCTGGTTTACAGTGATGTTTCAAACACAGCTATAAAGTTTTTTATATTGCAAGACTGTTTATATCAACTTTTTGATGAACACATAAAAAAGCCATAATATGTGCAGAACTGCCCCGGTATTTGGTTAAATATGTATTTAAGCAATCAATTCTCAGACATCCAAAACTCAAAACCAGCTAGTAATCCTTTCTCTAATAAATGATTATACTCTTCACTAAAAAAGTGTATCAGCAATCACTGCAATAGTCTGCCTAACCATTTTTAAGAATACAAAAAATTGAGAGTAGTTGTTCTTTAGTGCAACTGACCTCCCTTCTTGTTCACCCTATCCTTATCCTTGGCTGAGATCTTTGTCCTATGTCCTCCTTCCCATGCCAGAGGCTGAGGAGGATGAGGAACCCCAGGGTTGCAGAGGAGAGATGGTTCTGCCTCTGAAACTGAACTCCCACTGGGAGCCCTGCCTTCCTGGCCACTGGAAAGGTGTGAGAGTTGCCAGGTCTGAGATCAAACACTACCTCCATGAGACAGAGTTACAACATGGATAATATACCAATTTTGGCACGGAATAGTTAGTGCAGGCAATGATTTGGTACTTTTTATGGGCCAAGTTAGTTGTTTGATCAATGCAAGTACACTGCATACCACTCATGATGCAAGCTTTTCCCTTTTATTATTATTTAAGAAACCACACTACTATAACCTCATTTTTAAGGGCCACAGTTATCCCCAAAGTATGATTACGTGTGATGGAAGTATGTACTCTTTTCCAGTGTAATTTTAATATCGCTGTTATTTCTGCACAGTATGGTCAGTGTGATGGGTCTGCATACTGACAGTGACATAATCTACTATAATTCTTCATTCCATTTTCTGACCTGAAAAGGCTCCCATTCCTAAATTAAGTAAAAAAATTAAGTGTCTTGTATATTCACTTTTTTT